>JALJCO010000813.1:0-16844 GCA_023101725.1 Atherinomorus stipes | reverse complement strand
CCAGATCTGTAAGCAGGGCCTTTTTAAAAAAACACTAACATCTTAATGACGACACTAACATAGCCTCATAGACCCGGCTGATGATTGTACCCGACTGATCATGTCAGTCCCAGGTTGAATAGTGCTTGTGTTGTTGCAGATGTTCTTCCTGGTCAGTTTGGGGAAAAAACACAAAATGTTTGATGTTCACGTGCACAAGATTAGCAAAGAAAGTAGAAACTTTATATTATTAAGAACATTAGTGCTGAAAGATAGAAGCTAATCTTCCATCAAAGTATTATTTAGTGAATGAGTTCGTCTGTTTCTCTGCTGATGTCATCATGTGACTTCCATCTTCTTCTGCTGATCAGTCTGACTGCATCACTCAGCTGCAACATGCCAGACAGCATGCTGCTCACACTCCTTCATCTCTCACTGCTTTTACCTTCAGGTGGGTCACTCCCAGTCTTTCACTGACTTGCTGCCATATTTCCAGATGGTTTGATCTGACTCTCAGATTGTGAATCTTTCTCATTGTTCCCATTAAAAATGTGATTTTTAATGTGCTGCAGGTGTAACTGTTGAAGTGATTCAGTCTGCAGAACAAATACGTCGCCAAGGAGACGCCCTGATGTTGGAGTGCAGCCTGGGACGAGGGTCCAGCATGGGTAGCCAAACCATGTACTGGTACCGACAGAACCAGTACGGAGGTCAGATAGAGTTTCTTATTAAAGAGCACCAGGATACCGTGGGACACTTCCAGTCCTCCATCGATGCAGCCAAAAACAACTTCTCTCTTCATGTCAGTGAGCTGTTTGTGAACGACAGCAGCACCTACTACTGCGCTGCCAGTCACAGTGATGCACACACACCACACACTCATACAGATAACAGCTCTGACACTACACACCACCGGCAGAAAGGAGGGTTGAAGGTCTTCTTCCTGAAGACTGGGCCAGCGTTGTTCTGATGAGATCAGTCCCTCGTGTGAAGAAGAAAGTCCACATTTTTTAAAATGTAATGTTTACAAAATGATGTGTCCTTACCAGGTCATTTAATCTGTGTGTGTGGAAAGCTGAGTACATCTCATTAAGAGGAGACATGACATCACCTGGTCAAATTTGAGATTTCTGTTTTTTTCCCACCTTCACAATATATTTTTTTCAGAATAGTGTTTAAAAAAAGCATCAAAAATAAACATTTTAGGGGTTTATTTCATGATACTTTGTCTGATGCACCCAAATCCCATCAAAATGCAGCTAAAGTTGCTGTTTTCTCCAAATGAGTTTTTTTCACTTATTCTGGGTAAAAAATCTCCACTTCAGCAGCACTTACAGAAACCAAACTTTCATGTTTTGCTCCTGACTGTATTCTTAAAGTTTTTACAGACGGATTTTTTGATATCTCATTCACAGCCTGATTTATAGAACATTTCATTCCAAAAATATGCCAAAAAATTAGTTTTTTTTTTGTTGTTGACAGAATATTCTAAATTGTGAAATGATAACTAGAGATATCCAGAATCCCCTCTGTAAAAACTTTTGGCTTTAATATGTGGACAGACATTCAAAAGAAACTTTGAACCTGGTTTAATCCTGTGTTTAGATTTTTTGCTAGAAATGTATGCAAAATAGCCCATTTTTGGCTATATAACACCTCATTTGCATATTTTAACATAAAACATCAGAAAACTTGCAATACAAAAAATGATAGCCCTAATGTGAGGAATAAACCAGGAAAGTTTCATGGTGATACCAGTTAGTTAGATTTTTTACCCTATTTGCCCGTAGTGTCTCACCAAAGGTTTGAACATTTACTAACTCACTGACATCATCAGTCTCTCACATCATTGTGGAGGAATTTTGACCCTCCTTTCTTCCCGTTGGCTTAACTTCAGATTATTGAGGTTTGCAGGTGTTCATGTTTACAGCGTTGTTTTAGAGTCCTGCCACAGAGTTTAATCAGGCTGGACTCTGGATCATCGCTGGATGAATGATCTTGACAGAGTCCAGTCTTTCCTGCAAGGTGAATTATTAAATGTCACATTTAAAACAATAAAACAAAATGATAGTTTCTAATTGGCAGAGCTTGAAATCTTTTTAAATGTCTTAATATGAAGTATTTCAATAATATTTTTTACTATCTGACTCTGTTAGTTTATATTATGAGGTCAGTATTACTTAATATAAAAATCTTATTTCCCATGAAAAGTCCCCAATCATAATGTGTGAAATACTGTATTTTCTAGTTCCAGATACCTGTGGTTCAATATTAAAGTGGTTGATTTTGTGAGATCCATTGTGATCTGTGAGTTACAATGAACATGTAGTGTGTTATTTAAATAACTTGATAATAATGATAATAATTAAAAGAGTAAAAATATAGAAAAACTCATATATTAAAAATATTTAATATTTGGGAAGTTTTAAGGGAAAATTAATTCACAACTGCATATTTATATGAGTTTATATTAAAATGTATTTGAATATTTTGTCATATAATAAAATGAGTGAAATTAGTACATAAAATGAATAAAGAAAAAATATTATCAAAAGAAGCTTAATATTGTTGAAACCACTTACGTTCCTCGATAAATTCATGTTCATTTTTTTCTAAAAGGAAAGTTCATAAAATATAATATATAAATATATTTTAAAAATATAGACATCTTGGCAAATAAAAGAATATAAGATAAAAGGAAACATTTGCAGTTTTTGTTAATTATAGGTTAATGTCTAATCATTTTCCCAGTCCGGCTTACTTGAGATGAAATTGTGTCGCATGTGGGCCCTGAGCTAAAGGAGTTTGACACCTCTGCTGTAGAATATTTGATGAACAGAAAAGTTCATGGTTGACTCAGTGACTGAACGGTGTCCAGATCCTGCGGCTTCTAAGCCCGGATCATCAGTCTTCTACCGCTGTGCTTGACAGCTGCATGAACTGTGCCGATATTCTGTGTTTGGTTTTCTACCAAACGTGGCGCTGTGGGTTCTGACCAAACGTCTCCATCATGGTCCACGTGGTCGCTGTTTATTCAGATGTTGTTCTTTCCAGAGAGGAGAGGCTTTCTGCTGCATCCCTCCAAACAAACCATACATGTTCATCTTTTTCTTTATTTTATTGTTTGAACTTCAACATCTTGGAACAAGCTAACTGAGGGAGCCTGGAGAGAGTCTGACATGCAGCTCAGCCTGGCTGAGCAGTTTTCTGAGAGCGTTACACCGTCAGCTTTCAGATGAACTTCATGTGACGTCCTCTTGAGAAAACTGGAAACTGTTTTGAATGTTCTTTTCTTTAATAAAATGATGAAGTCCAAACTAGGGATCAACAAATTACAGATTTTTTAGGGCTGATACTGATATTTTCTTATCAGCCTCAGCAGATAGCCAATACAACCTACTGATATTTGGGGCCGATACTGCATTAGACTCCCATATTGATATAATGAAGGATACAATGAAAAGTAATTCTACAAATTTTTTAATTTAAAAAACAACAAAGGACCTCAAATAAATATGCATTAAATAGAAATATTAAACTTGTTCTATATATACTGTATATATATATATGAAGGTCTGTAAATTATGCAGAGTGGGGATATCAGCCATATCACCGATGTATTGGCTGATCCCAATACCACCCAAAAAATACAAATATCGGCCGGCTGATGTATCGGTCCAACGTTAGTCAAAACAGATTAAAATAACATTATAACCCTTCTAAGATTGATAAGCAGCAACAATGTTTCTCTGTGATCATTTTCTGATGTCTTTCCTCCTTGGCATCATATACTGTAACATACACCTGAATGTTCTCAGACTTCTGCTACAGCATCATAATGTAGAAATAAAGAAATAAACACAGAAATGCAAATGCACTTTTTTCATTTTCAAATAATATGCTGTTTATTTAATTTTGATTTTCCAAAATGTAAAACTTTGAATATTGTTTTGAAACTGACACGTTTAGACGGTTTATGTTGACAAAAGATCCTCCAGAAACCACTTCTAGATTATTTTTATTATTGTGTAATATCATTATATCTAATGTTCTTTTTGTATTTATCTTCTAATATTATTCAAATGTCTCTGGTCCTAATTACATCACCTGTTATATCATATAAAACTTAACTCAATAATGATGAAAATATTAAAACTCTCTCATCACTTTTCTGTTGATTTTGTACATTTTTACAGTCAATTAAATGTCAAAGACAGAGCCAAAACTAAAAAGTTTTACTTTTAGTTTGGCTCTAAATAAGTTAATGATGGTTAAGCTGCTGCTTCAAATGTTTGACCAGCCTTCGTCTAAAAATGTCCATCATTCAAAAAATGTCTTTTTATAAAAAGTGTGTTAGTTTTATTTCTGTCTGATGTGAACATGTGATCATGTGACATCCGGTTTCTTCCCTCGATGCTGAAAGTTTTGACTCTGCATCATTCAGTTGCAGACGTCTCATCAGACATGTTAGTAGCAGTCTTTTATCTCTCGTTGCTTTTACATTCAGGTGGGTGATGCAGCACAAAACCCACGGATCAGATCTTTTCTTCATGTTTCATTTTTGCATGTTTTAGTGGAAAAACATGAAAATAATTCTACTTGTGCTGCAGGTGTTACTGTTGAAGTGATTCAGTCTGGAGAGCAAATACGTCGCCAAGGAGACGCCTTGATGTTGGGGTGCAGCCTGGGACGAGGAGTCCAGCATGGGTAGCCAAACCATGTACTGGTACCGACAGAACCAGTACGGAGGTCAGATAGAGTTTCTTATTAAAGAGCACCAGGATATCGCGGGACACTTCCAGTCCTCCATCAATGCAGCCAAAAACAACTTCTCTCTTCATGTCAGTGAGCTGTTTGTGAACGACAACAGCACCTACTACTGCGCTGCCAGTCACAGTGATGCACACACACCACACACTTTCATACAGATAACAGCTCTGACACTACACACACCCACCCCAGGCAGCTGGAGCAACACACCCTCTGCTAGCTTAGTCCTTTCAATACTGATGCAAACAAACACTGAACTGAATATTGAAATTATGGCTTATTTAAAAATGTGAAACTAGTGGAACGGTTTTATTTTCAGAAATGTTGCACAATATAAAAAATAAAGCACATAAACCATCACAACCTCATTAAGAAAGCAACCATAAACTGCAATCAAAAGAAAAAACAGAATTCAGCACAATATTATTAAATCTGTTTTAATCCGAAGGATAAATAATCACAACCACTTGGTCCTTGTTTCCTCTTCTACCATCATTATAATCCTCTGCTTTCCCTCTCAGACTGTCCTCTGTCTGGAAATCTTCCTCCCTGTTCTCCTCCTGTGTGATATCCAGGTCTTTCTTTTAACTTCCCACCAGCAGCATTAGGTCTCCTTCTCATCTCCCATCTTCATGCAGGACTCTGTTCTGGAGTTAATCATGTCTTCATCTTGCAATAATCATTCCTCCATGTGATCTTTTCTTTGTTGAAATAGAAAACAAAACCTCATCTTGTGATGGGACCTGCAGGATGATAAAGGTTTCGTTCCTCTTGTGCTTCTGAGTCATAAATAGAATCAGACAAAATAATATTCTATGTTAAAGGCATTAAAAAGTCAAAATGATGGAAGATAAGTTGTATTTAGCAAAAAATTGTAAAAGTGCAGCTGATAAAATGAATATTGTAACAATATCCATAACACAGAATTAGACTCACCTGCCTAAAACTGTTTCAGATTTCTTATTTAAAAATGGTGAAATTATAAATCAGCTGATGAGGTTTGAAAATGAACCTAAATCAATAATGATCATTAAGATCCTTAAACTGGCTTAAAATCCTCATCTTGGGCCCTCAGACGTGACATTGAGGGCGTTGCAACGACGCCCGGCTGCAGTGACTGTTCAGAGTCCAGCAGGGAGACTGCAGAGCTGCTGCATAGACGTGCAGACAGGGCAGAGGTTGTGCTGCGTGGAGACCCGGGAGGGGCGGATCTGAGCAGGTTTCTGAGGTTTTATCAGAAGAGCTGTTCCAGCTGAGAGACTCGTCTGTCTGACTGAGCAGTGATGGAGGGCTGTAATTATCATCAGAGGGATGATGATGGCGGCTCTCGTCTTCTCCAGTCAAGAACATCTTCCAGGAAACTGAATCAAGCTTGTTACATGTGATAACTTGAATTATTTCCTTGTTTCTGTTTCCAAGTTTCTCCTTCTGTGTAAAAGTGAATCAGCTTCCAATCAGCAGTCTTCAGTGACAGCGGGAAGACTTTGACTTTGCAGTGTGAACATGATGATAATAACCATTTTAACATGTTCTGGTACAGGCAACGAAGCCGTGGAGAACTGGACTTACTAACATTTCTCTTGCCAAAGACTCAGTGAAGACTGAACCTCCGTTTAACGAATCCAAGTTCATCATGTCCAGACCATCAGTGCTGAATTCCTCTCTGCAGATCCGCTCTGCAGAGGCTGGAGAACTCAGCCGTGTATTTCTGTGCCTCAGTAGAGCACAGTGCTGGGGAACGCCTCAGCAGCTAGACAACAACCCAGGCAGGAGGAGAGGAGGATGAGAGGAGGAAGATGAAGGAGAGGCATGGGCTATAAGTGGCTCTGAGAAGGATTTGTTAGGACAGGAAGTGTAAGAGGCAGTTAACATTAATGTGACATCACGGCACCTGCAGTGATGTCATTTTATAGTTAAAAAGCAGCTTTAATAAGAGTACACTTCTCTCTAGAGTTCAGAGTTTCTGAAACACCACAAAGCTGATGTAGATAAGACAGCGAGTGCTGATGGCTCCGTTTTTACATCCTTTGTATATTTCATTTTGCCCTGCACAGCATCTCACATGCACCACTGTCATCAAACGTGCACGTTTGTATGTGATTTTACTGTGTGTGAAGCCTGGTAAGTTAGAAGTATATCAGCTTTAGGAAGTTATCACACACTGACCTCTGCCGAGATTACTCTGAGAACTGAAGTTAAAGTGAAGCTGTAGTGTGGAAGAGCAACGATGTGGATGTTGTCAAAGAAATGGATCATCACATTACTTTTATTAGAAGAATATTCTGGTGTATGTTTAAACTGCAAAATCAATCCAACAAATGCACCTCTCCCTAAACATCATGGAAAAGTGCAACATGGCAACATGTGTGCAGTGTGATCCTCTATGGAAGTCCATTTCTGCCACTCTGATGAAAAAAAGTAACAAGGTGTATCTCATAATTAGGAGATAACTAAGTCATTATAATGAGATACTAAGTCATAATTAGAAATAGCTAAGTCATAATTATGAGTTACTATCTCATAATTATGAAATAGCTAAGTCATAATTATGAGATAATATTGCTTATGAGATAGCTAAGTCATTATTATGAGATGCTAAGTTATAATTATGAGACACTTTCTCATAATTCTGAGATATAAAGTCATAATTATATGATACTATCACTCATGAGAGCTAAGTCATTATTATGTGATACTAAGTCTAGGTAAGTCGGCTTCCATAGTGATCAGACCTTGGCTGTGGATTTTATTTGTTAATTGTAACCTCATGGTTTATTTTCAAAGGGAAATAAAAATTCAGTTTGTGTTTGTTTTGTGTTTTATTTTTGGTCATTTTTCTACGTTTAATGTCCAGTTTATGAATTGAATAAAGTCTGGTCTAGTTACTTTTTAAAGTTAGAAAAGAATAAGTTGAAAACTATTCATGAAATGGGAAAAAATAAATTAAATATTCACAATGGAATTTTTATAGATGAAGGGTATAAATAATTAGATAATATGAAGGCAAGTTTATTTGTATAGAACATTTCATGTACAGAACAATTCAAAGTGCTTTACATAAAACATTATAAGCAAAAGGAGACAGAAAAAAGATGGAGAAGCATGATTCAAAAAATTAAAAGCATTTAAGATTAAAAATGAAAGCATTTAAGATAAAAAAGTATATATATATATATATATATATATATATATATATATATATATAAATGTATAAAATGTTATTAAGATTGTTAATATAAAATGTTAAATAATCATAAATATTGTAGTTTTTTCCAGTTCAATTTTATTATATAGCCCTTTTCAATAGCCAAAGTAAAGAAAGGGCTTCACAGAATAAAAGACAATAGAATAATGAACACAAAATCATATAAGGTGCAAATTAAGCTACAGTAAAAGATGGCAGCAGACAGAACATTAGAACATTTTTGTTACTATTATCAAAGTAACTAGAAAATGTGATATTTTATTTGTATTTATTTCAAATCAGTAGTAGAGCAGATAAAAAAAAACAAAGTTCATTTTAAAAAATGCAAGTTGGATGTGAAAGGCTTTCCTTAAAAATTGGGAAGGAAAAATGTTTCAATTGATTATTTAAAAGAAAAAGACATTTAAAAGATTTTTACAAGAAAAATGTTTTTTTTTTAAGGAAGTTTTGTTTTCTAAATTTTCATTAACATTTAAGCTAAATGTAAAACCCCGTCAGAGGTTATTATCTTTACAGGAGCATAAAATGTTCTAAGGTTTATAAAAAGATTTTACTGATAGAAGTATTTGTTGCAAATGCAAGCTGTTTATGAAGTTGTAAGGACAAAGATGCTTTTTTTTTTAAAAGTTTTTGTTCTTCTGGTCCTCTTCAGATTGACATAGAAGCAGGAAGGATAGATGCTTCTTTGCTTTTAGGGCTCATGAGTGATCTTCCATCCGTCACCCTGCTGAAGGACGAGATGACTACAATGACCAAACAAAGAGGAGTTACCAAGAAAGTAACTCGCTGCAGCTGATTGGACGAAGAGCTGTGACCAGCAGTGATGTCACTTCCTCTGAGCAGCTCCAAACAAACAAACAAAAGCAGCTTCCTCCTTCTTCCTCTGCTCTCTCTTCTTTTCTTAGCTCGAACAGAAATAGCAGCAGTCAGGTTGGAGTTCATCAGTCAGTCAACCGACCTGCACGGCTGCTCACACACACACAGATGGAGGCTGAGATACGGGGAGGCTAGGTGGGGGAGGCAGAGGGGGGAGCAGCAGAGAGACAGCGGGTTTTTGTATGATGCCTTTTCACCGTGGGGACAGGGGGCCACGGTGATACAGTCCCCATAGAGGCGCCGTACAAAAACCTCCTCCTATTAACTGCCATGGTGCAGGCGGCTACATGCAGCTGTGGAGCCTCAGCGCAGCAGAAACATCAGTCATGTGAAGGCGTGCAGGACGCTGGGACACTTGGACTTTCATCTGCAGCTTACATGGAGACATTTTACAGAAAAGAACTTTAAAGAAGCTTCCAGCTGCAGTGTGGAGCTGCTGGATGTTTCCTTTTACTCATTATGACAAAGACAAAACCAACATGAGGATGATGAAGCCCAGCCTGCATGTCCAAACCTTCCTCATCCTCTGGTTGGTAAAGTGTCTCTGAGCAGGACGGTTGTGGACAGTTTGGGGACATTTTGTTAGAGGAGACGTTCAGTGTGACTCTGGAAGTGAAGCTTACTTTGGAAAAGGAACAAAAGTCAGTGTTGTGGGTAAGTTGGAGCTCTCACACATGTTCAGCCGGCTGGAATAAAGTTAATCTGGAGGAAATGTTGGGATGAAAGTGGAGAAAAAAGCTGCTGTTAAACATCTGGAATATGAGCTGAACTCAGAGCACTGTGAGCTACGGCGAACCTGCTTACTTTGGAGAAGGAACCAGACTGACAGTTTTAGGTAAATATTCCACTTTGGTTGGAGACGTTACACTGACAGAAGCATCAGGGAGAAATCTGCTGGAGAACAGGTTCATGCTCAGTATCGCTGCACTGTGACAATGCCAACGAAGCTTACTTTGGAAAAGGAACCAGACTGACTGTTTTAGGTGAGAAAAGAGGATTCAGATCTTTTAAATGCAGCATGATCTTTTACTGTAGAGGCGCATAAAGAGTCATCAGATTAGCTGCTTACAGTTCAGGTCCAGTTCAGGACTTCTTGATATTAAGTTGAAGCTCTGTGTCGATAGAGAAGCTTATTTCGGCCCGGGAACAAAACTGACTGTTTTAGGTGAGTAAAACTTTCTGTATGTGAGCTTAAATCCAAAAGAAGTAAATCAGTTTTCTGTCATATGAAGAACTATTTGGTGATTTCTGACTCAAATCTAGTAAATCTATCTTAAATACCAGTTTAAAGCCTGACAAAAGAAGCATTTAAAGGCCTAAACATGCTGAAAGCAGCATGTTAAGCTGTTTAGAGCACGGATACGAAGCACTGTGACTGGTTATGAAGCTTTCTTCGGTGCAGGAACAAAGTTAACAGTTTTAGGTAAATAAAAGTTAAAAGTGTCTTAAAAATCTCCAAAAGTCTGCTGAGACATCAGATTCAGATCTTTTAAATGCAGCATGATCTTTTACTGTAGAGGTGCATAAAGAGTCATCAGATAAGCTACAGTTCAGGTCCAGTTCAGGACTTTTTGATATTAAGCTGAAGCTCTGTGGTAATTATGAAGCTTATTTCAGGCCCGGGAACAAAACTGACTGTTTTAGGTGAGTAAGACCTCAAACTGCCTTCTCATGGACTCATGTGTTATAAAGTAGATGGTTTTCAGAGAGGACAAACTTTAATGTTGCATAAAACTTTTCAAAAATGAGACTGAAATGGAACAAGTGTTGTTTTTTGCACTTCAGGGATAATGATGTCTAAGAACAGAAGCAGGTTAAAGCAGCATGTTTTGAGTCTGATCGTGTGCACTGTGACTCTGGTGTTAATGAAGCTTTCTTCGGTGGAGGAACCAAGTTAACGGTTTTAGGTGAGATACGTTTAATGCCTGTAAACGTCAGTGAGCAGAAACAAGAATAAATGCAGAGCATCTTCCAGCTGGAGCTGAGCTTTAACTAACGGAGCGTTTTCAGGATCTGTCCAGGTTCAGCTCAGTGCTTTTTGCTCTGAAGCGTGAACACTGTGTCAGTACGAAGCTTATTTCGCTCAAGGGGACCAAACTGACTGTTCTCGGTAAGTGAAAGGTCCACATCTCTTCTCCTTCTACACTTAGAGAACAGATCCAGCTCTAACAGGCTGCTTCTGGATCCAGATGTTTGGTATTAAATCCAGCGTGTAAAACAGACTGTAGATCAGCAGCTTCACGGTGGATTTGTTAGAAAACCCGAAGCAGAAAAGTGGAGGAAAAGCAGCTTCTTGGGTTTTATGAGCACTGATGATGTTCACTGTGTCACTGGTGGCTCAGAGGCTTTCTTTGAGCTGGAACTAAACTCACTGTTTTAGGTAAGAAAGCGTCTGAAAATGATCCAGCTGAGCTTCATTTTCTCCTTATTTATGATGTATTAGGATTATAACTCCAGAGACGTTGTTGGAATAGAGGAAAACCTAATAAAACACTTGTCAGCGTGATGTTCTGCAGTAGAAATCCTGAGACTTTAAATGGATCTCAGCTGATTTATTTTGTTAAAAACGTGTTTAAACTGTAAGAAGTTGTTTAGTTTGTCTATAAAAGAGCACAGAAGCAGTCGCAGCCTGAAAACATGAGCAGATTTTCATGCAGCCGTTTATCAGTGTGAACAACTTAGACCCTGCTTACTTTGGAGCTGGAACTAAACTCACTGTTTTAGGTAAGAGGACATTTTTAAGATTATTTAAAGCTAGAAAGATCATGTTTCTACTTAAATTCAGCCCAAATTCTAAAGTAGATCATTTTAAGCTCTGTACATGTCAGATGGTGAAAGAGTTGGTGTGAAAGATGATGAAGAGGAGGTAGGAAGAGTTTTGTTCCAGTTCAGAGTCTCTGTGCTACAACAACGAGGCTTACTTTGGAGCTGGAACTAAACTCACCGTTTTAGGTAAGACTGGAGATATTCAGCAGTCTGACGCATCAACACATATAACAGGGGAAATGTAGATGAATATAAAAGGAGGTTTACCTTTAAATGGATCTCAGCTGATTTCTTTTATGAAAAACGTGTTTAAACTGTAAGAAGATGTTTAGTTTGTCTATAAAAGAGCAGAGAAGCAGTCGCAGCCTGAAAACATGAGCAGATTTTCATGCAGCCGTTTATCAGTGTGACCAACTTCGACCCTGCTTACTTTGGAGCTGGAACTAAACTCACTGTTTTAGGTAAGAAAACTGTTTCAAGTTAATATTCACTTAGTTAAAGAAAAGTTATGTAAAAAAGAATGAAAACGTTGGAGGTAAAGAGGCGGCAGGAAGAGTTTTGTTCCAGTTCAGAGTCTCTGTGCTCCACCAGCGAGGCTTACTTTGGAGCTGGAACTAAACTCACCGTTTTAGGTAAGACTGGAGATATTCAGTACAGAAATAACAGAGTAAATGTAGATGAATATAACAGGAGGTTTTTACAGTAAACTGACCTGAAAATGGATCCATATATAGATACAGTAGAATGCACAGAAGCCTGAAAACATGAGCAGATTTCATGCAGCTGTTTATCAGTGTGACCGGCTACGACCCTGCTTACTTTGGAGCTGGAACTAAACTCACCGTTTTAGGTAAGAAAATGTCTGAAAATGATCCAGAGCTGAGCTTCATTTAGACGTATTCAGATTATAACTCTGAGACGTTGGAATAGAGGAAAACCTAAAATATTTGTCCGTGTGATGTTCTGCAGTAGAAATCCTGCAGCTGTAAAACATTTGTCTCTACGCCAGATTATTCCCTCACAGTCAGTTCTTATCAGCTCTGTGAAACACTGTGAATACACAGTCAGAGGCTTACTTTGGAGCTGGAACTAAACTCACCGTTTTAGGTAAGACTGGAGATATTCAGTATACCAGTGTAACACATATAATGGACATATTAGATAAACATGAACGGAGGCTCTTAAACTGAGAGAAAATTAGTTTTCTGACGTCTCCATAGGGATTGTTGTGCAGGTTTGTTGTGCAAATGAAGAATCTGGATAGACGTAGAAATCTCTCTGTTCATGGAAAAAGGAGACGTTTGCTTCCAGACTTTGTCAAATCTGTTCTGGTTCTGTCTGATTCATTATCTCAGTTTTAAACTACAAACTTTACAAGTTTATTTGCACCAGAATAACTCACAAAGTTACTTCACTTGCAAAAGAGATATAAGTTGTTTTATTTATGAATTGTGGCAGAAAACAAAGCGTTTTAAAACAGGAATAAAAAGTGTGTTTTTACCACTGAGAGCTGCAGTCAGAGGCTTACTTCAGAGCTGCAACTAAACTCAATGTGTTCGGTAAGAATGGAAAGATAATTACAGAAATACAGATATAATATACATGGTTGTTTTATATCAGACAGTTCAGAGCGTTTCTTGTTCTTGTTATCTTCTGAAATGATTTAGAAATTCCACTAGAAAATGTTATGATCTGAGCAAATAAAGTTTCATTTTAATGCGCTAGTTTAAGTAAATATAGAAGAAAAATCCGGATGCAGCGTGACGTGCTGAGAACTTCAGCTGTTTTCATGCAGCCGTTCATCAGTGTGAACCAATACGACCCTGCTTACTTCGGCAGAGGCACCAAACTGACTGTTCTGGGTAAGAAATCAAGAAAACCATTAATCTGTTTGTGGACATGTTTTTTCTAATTCAGTTGAAAGTGATTGTTGTGCACACTGATCCTGCACTGAAAAATGTTTAACTTCAAAATATGAGTTAAAGGGCTGCCTTAAAATTTTGAGTTGAATGTTTTTTGCGTGGTTAAGATGTGTTAGATTAAGTATTTTAATTTATAACAACATACCAGAAGTTTGTTCATTTGACACAAAATCATACATTAGGTCAACAAAAATGCCTAAATTCAATTTACAGTGCAGGTTTATTATGAGAACTGCAGGAGAAAATGAGTCTGGGAAAAGGAGACGTTTGCTTCATGAAGCAGACTGTAAAATCTGTTCTGTTCCTGTTTGCTGATTCATTATCTTAGTTTTAAACTCTGATGTCTGCAGCGTAAATGTTCTGTAGTCACTTTTCTCCGTCTGTCATCCTGTTTATTGTGGAGGAAGAGCAGCTGTTGAAGATCTCTGATGGAAGCAGCTGATGATGATGATGATGGGTCCCAGCATGCTGCTTTTATTTGCAGAGGTAAAACTCCTCCATCAATGTCCCCACATCTGTGTAAACTCTCCTCTGACTTTTCAGAGCCAGGACTTAACATCACCGCACCGACAGTAGAAGTTCTTCCACCTGCAGCGAAGGAGTGCAGGAATGAGAAGGACAGGAAGAGGAAGAAGACGCTGGTGTGTGTGGCGTCCGGCTTCTACCCGGATCACGTCTCCGTGTCCTGGAAGGTCGACGGGAGAAGCGCCGTTGATGGGGTGGCGACGGACAGCGCGGCCTGGAGGAATGGAACGGACAGAACGTACCAGATCAGCAGCAGGCTGATGGTTCCTGCTGAGTCATGGTTCACACCTGGCCGTGAATTCACCTGCACCGTCAGCTTCTTCAATGGAACGGAAACCGTTGAGAGATCTGGTTCAGTTTTTGGTGTTCAAAGTACGTGACTGAGAGGTTTTTACATGAACTGAATCTTTATGCCGTGAGGAAACATCTCTCATTGTCTCATCTTCTTATTTCTACACCAGGTACTTCAGATGGAGGCATGACAAGAGGTAAACACGTCGTTTATGCTTGAAATATTAATAAAAGTTGAACAAAGTGTGAAATGAACGTTTCCTCTCTGAATCCCTGCAGAGAAATATCTGAAGACCACTCAGACGGCCAAACTCTCCTACGCTGTTTTCATCATCAAGAGCTGCATGTACGGAGCCTTCGTCAGCGTTCTGGTCTGGAAGCTCCAGGTTTGTTAAACACGGTTACATCTGCTCCATCTCAACCTGCTTCCGGTCTCAAACATGCGACTGAAGAGAAGATGAAGGAAATAAATGATGTTTCGTTTCTGTGCTGCAGAGTTCAGGAGGAAAACAGAGCAAGTGAGACGAGGTCTGAGCAGCCTGGAGGTGGATTATTCTGCACAGCACAAAACTTTCTGTTTGTGTTGTTTGTGCTAATAAAGAGGAATCAGCTTCATATTCTGGCTGAAATATAAATACTGCAAAAGAAACAAAAAGAAACAAAAAAAAAAAACAACCTTTTCTCTTCTTTTTTTTTTTTTTTTACTTATTTTAAAAGTGGCCAAGATTTTTTTTGGGGGGGGCTTGTAATAAGCCAATAGATGAATAAATAAATAAATCTGCTAGAACAAGTGACATTTTCCTGATAAAATTTCTTTAAATAAGATGCAGTGCCTTAAAAAAGATCTTATATGTCACTGAAATGTTTCTCTTTAGGTAATTGTGTCTTATTTTGAGTGTGATGAGATATTTTGAGTAGAAATTAGAAAATAGTACGTGCTACGATTTGAGTTTTTGCAGTGAAACTTCTGCTCTGCATCGCTTGCTGCATTTAAGTTGAACTATTTTCTCTGACTGCTTTACTTTCTACTTAATAAACATCAGTAAAATCAACTTTTTGGGGAAATGTCTTTATTTTCTGCTGGATTTTGCCTTCAGTGTCTCCTCCTTCATCTTCACCTTCATCCTGCTCTAAACATCACTGCAGATAGTTCCAGATATTTAGGCTTATCTGTCTGTTTTTCTGAGACATCAGTTTCTTTTTTACACATAAAGGTAAAATATGTCAGATTTCCAATAAACACATTTTACATTTTTTGATCATGATTAATACAAAACATCAGTGTTTGGAAAGATATTTAAAGCAGTTTAACTTTAGTTACACAGTTTTTTCCACTTTGCATCATCAGAGGCGTTTTTCAGTTCACATTCCCTTCATGACTGAAACATGTCAGTGTAGGAGAGTAAATGTATGACAGGAAGCGAGTGTGTTTATCTGTGTGAAGAGGAAGGTCAGAGCTGTTAGTGAGGAAGATGAAGCGAGGAGTGAAACCTGCAGAGGAGTCGGGAGCGTCAGCAGAGGACAGGATGTGGTCGCAGAGCAGCTGCAGCTTCTTCTCTGAGCTGAGAAACGACGGAGGTGAAACTTTCCACTGCACCGCAACCTCCGGCTCTCCGGGTGCACCTGCATGTGCACCGACTCACTCTGCACGTCTCTGAGCCCACAGCTGCTGGAGCTGCTATTTCTGGGTCAACTGAAGCTGAAATATGAAACACAAAAACAGCAGCTGTTTACTGTCATCAGGAATGTCCTCCTGGATGTTTTTACGTTGATGCAGATCCAAACATATAAAATAAGTCCTGTTGTTCCGGCAGCTGCGACGTTCACTCAGTTCAGCTTCATGTGTGGATCGTTTAGTTTTAGAGAAAACACTTTAAAAGATACTGAATATAAAAATGAAAGGAATTATAAGGTTTACAAGCCAGTTTAGCCCATTTTTGGGAGGAATCCCAGCACTCCTAAAATTTTATATATGTATATTTATAATATATTAATAATCTAATTTTTATCATGTATATTATATAATATATTATATATTATGTATATTATATATATTACATATATATTTATTCATATTACACACACACACACTCACATATATTTATATCTATATATATATGTATATACATATTATTTATATATTATATTATATTGTATTGTATTGTATTTTTACATACAAATAATAATAGCTATTATTGAATATTTATCAAATTAATTCATAAAATATATCGCAATTGTACTGTGTGCTTTTTTAAGAATACAAACTTAGAAAATTATGAATAAACCATGTTATACTTTGTCGAAATGTAATATTTTCACTTTAATATTTCTCTCTCTCTCTCTCTCTCTCTCTCTCTCTATATATATGTATATATATGTATATATATATATATATAAATATATATATATATATATATATATATATATATATACCATATTCGAGATATATTAATAGTTTCATTTTTATTATGTAAATTATATTATATATTATGTATATGTTATATATATAT
>JALJCO010000812.1:0-34275 GCA_023101725.1 Atherinomorus stipes | reverse complement strand
GCAACACTGAAGGAGGCACCACAACGCTGTCATCCCTTACCAAAAAGAAGTATTCCTTATGTACACGTCATTAAGTATACTAAAGTATAGTAAAGTATAACTCCAAAGTGTACTTTTATTTACCGATTACACTGACACCAATGTACTAGAAGTATTCTAACAAGTATACTTCTTGGGACTAAATTGTCCCACTTTAAGTATTTAAAAGTACACTGAAAATATACTGAAAGTACTTAGGTACAGTATACTGTTAGTTTACTTATACTAAAACTTCAAGCTTACTTTTACTTTTAGAAAGTACATTTTTAAGTAGACAAAAAGTAATATGTATGATATGAACTGGGGGTTTTCAAAGTGTGAGAGAGAGAGCCCCTAAATCTTATAGGATTTGAAAACATGATAGAATGTACATCTTGCAGTATGCCACAAAGAAACCAGTATGTCTGACAGTGTAATGTACTACTATTAAAGCATATCATTCAAAAGTTTAAATTATAGGCCAAATATACTTAAACTTCTAGTATATTTATGAGTAAATGCCAAGTGAACTTTAAGTATATTTCTGGTAAGTACATAAACAGTAAACTGAAAGTATACTGTCTTATTTAAAGTTTAAAATTAGTATACTTTAAGCATACGTGCATATACTACTTTTTGGTAAGGGGTTATCCATAAGCTTATTTATTTTCTTAATGCTGTCTTGTCTAATAAACATAGTTCACTGACTGAAGTGCCCATGATGCTAACAGATAGCCTCCCAGCAAACAAACTTTGACTGCTAGCTGTCGGCAGGTTGACAAATAAGGCTGCAGCCAATCAAAAATTAATCAATTTCTCCAGGCAGGTCATACCATTACTGCGCCCAAGTCTTTAGTGAGAAGGGAATTGTCATAGATTAGCATGCAACCCCCCCACTTCCAGTAAAAAGTAACTTTTTATTTTTTTGGGGGGGGGGGATATTCAGCAATATCAACTACATGAAATAGTTGTATTGCTATGTCATCACTCCTTTAAAGGTTAAATATGTAACATTTTTATTATAAGCTATATTTTAAAAAAATAATACCTCCACAGGTCGTTTGGGGGTGTACAGAATGAAAGTACAACATTTCATAGAAAAGTTATATTTAGCCTAAAAATAATTATAAAATAAATTTCAACGGGTTCGATAATGGCATTAAATTCACGTTTGTAAGCCAATACATGCCGCTATTGTGGGTTGCCAAATACGATGTCTGTGTGGAAACAATATTTCTGTCATAGTCAGGCCTGTACAGGGGAAAACCGTGGAGATGACGAGTGAAGCAGCTGCTTCAGAGCCCTGGAGATATTGTTCTCTGTTTCTGAGGAGGAGTGACCTGAGAAGAGCAAAACCTGGAGTAAATTTAGGTGAAGACCTCACTAAATGGACCCACATAAACGTTTTCCACGGAGTCAAAACATGGAAATGGCGACTTTCCTCCTGGATCGACAAGCTAGCTTGTTTGCTAACGTGGCTAATGTTAGCTATCAGTTATAAACTCCTCTGCGTTACTTGTTGGACATGCTGCAGACTGTTGGTCACTTGTGTATCGGCAGTGAGCCTGGCATCCCAGCGGCTGGAGTTGTTTCTCTGCCGCTGCAACTACAACCTAGACACACGTGATGTCGCTGTTCCGTCCGTATTCCATATTCAACCTTTAACACACTGCCGATCACATGATGATCTTACTGGATGATCTTATAAAACTTCAGATAATCAGACTTTTGCCGTCCTTAGTGGGGGGGCAAAAACAGCCTGATAATCATTATGTGGTGCTTTGCTTTACATGAACGTGCACAAATCCAGCATGTGAGTTGACTAGCCAACTGATTACTATCATTGTAGTAGCTCTTAGGGTTAGTTTAGCTCTGTTGTGTAGGTCCAAGGTCTGAGCTAATCACACTGAGTCCAACACTATCTTGCTCATTAACTCAGACTACCACTGCTTTTACCACAGTTTTTTTCCACTACTTCTGCTGCAGTGCTTAGATTAAAATAAAGTTTCCAACACTTCATTGGTATTTGTACAACAGCAGGACCAAGCACACAGTGAGCTGTAGTCCAACTGATTCAGCTGATCCCCACAGCTACCAGTCCCATCACACCAGTCCAATTTGTGTGCTGGTACAAAAAAAAAAAAAAAAAAAAAAAAAGAGTCTGCCACCTCATCCAATAAACTTTTTGGATTAGCATGCACCTTTCTGACATCCTGCAGTTATGGGATGAATATTTGGTTTTGGAGAAGAGTCACAATAAATATTTATGACCCAAGCTGCAGTTATGTGCTTCACTATTTGTTTATTCTGTGTATTTTGTTTGTAAACATGGCAAAACACTAAACACTGTTGAAACTGATGACATGGTTCACAAGTGTCAATTAATAAATACAACCCACTTGGGATTTAAGGACTTTATGTGGTTAGAGTGTGAATGGAAGCCAAGGCTCGCTGGCCTGGGTCAGTGTGATCAGATGTGCAGTTGGGCCCTGGAGACAAGAGCTGCTAATTGGCCTGATGGTTAGCTCTGAGGTGAATTGTGGGACACATTTCCAGACCACCAGAGAGCCTAGCACTACTACACATACAGTACTGTGGGTGGATGTGTTTATACGTCTTCATTCATTCAGTGACACTGATCTCATGGAACAACTGCAACATGTTTTAAGGATTTTATTCTAAGAGGGAGAATCCTTCTGGAATTAATGCATTGCTGCATATAATGCTGAAAGTTCAACCTTAGTAAATCTGTGTGTCTGCAACTCAGCCAGAACAGAAACATAAAGTCCAGGCTATTAGCTTAGATAAAACACACCATCTTGAAGTTTAATCTAATTCCTTTCCGTCTGAAAATCTGTTTAACTCAATTTTTTAAGTCACTGGAAGACAGAATAGAATACCCCCCCTCACTTCAACCGAGTTTTATGAACACGCATACACATGCAAACGCCATGATTTCATTACATAATAAGAAGGAAATATAAGGCTGAGAGAGCGAGGTAAGACCATCACACTGCTGTTTCTTCATGGTAAATAGCTGTTTGCTGCTGTAATGAGGTTTGAATTAATGCGTGGCGACTTCAAAAATAAAATCCCATCTTTGCTTACCCTTTAGAAGTGAGGGGACAGTATGTCCAGGTCTCTTTATACTCCATCCTTAGAATATGAAAAGAAGAAGAGCAGTCATCAGATAAGTGAGGAAGAACGCTGAAATATAAAATTAAATATTTATTTAGATACAAGATGAAAGGCTCTGTGTGTATGTGTGTTCCTGTACTTGTTACAGTGTGAGGACTGTTTTGTGTTTTTTAGCCAACAAACATTTGGTAACATAATGTTTTCAGAAAGTGAGGACATTTTGGCCTCACTAAGAAAGATCCCTTTTTGAGGGTCAAGACATGATTTGAGAGTTTAGGTTGAAATTAGGTTTTGGTAAGGGTTGGGGCAAGGGTTAAGTTTAGGCAATCATTTGTGATGGTTAAGGTTAGAAATACATTATGTCAATGACTGTCCTTAGATAGAAGTACATGGATGTGTGAGTGTGTGTGTGTAATAGCTTTGTTGGTCCACAGTGACTATGTTTACATGGACAATAATTCATCTATCCGACTGAAATCTTTCCAATCAGAGATTCCAGCTGACGTGTTTACAGTGGAAAAGTAATCCCATCGTTGTATTACTTGATGGACAGATATGTCCGTAATGCTTTTGACATGTGCAAAGGCTCGAAGAGGGGTTTCCTTTTGAAATTTATAATCTTTTGATCCTAAAAATACTCAATAATTATTAACTCTTTCAGTAGGGATTAAAAAATCCAGCCTTATAACGGGTCCGTACTGGACCCACGGCTGAAGAACATGATCATGAATCCGCTATGGATCCGGGGTAAAGCTGTAGCTGCAGTTTTAGGTCTGCCTACACTCCACCTAACATCAGAGTTTCCAGTCAGAACGCGGATCTGTTTTGCTTCCTCTGTCTTCCCTGAATCTGCTATGTCATGCAACCCCCACATATAAAGCATGCACAGCAGACAAAATTCCACAGAAATGATCAAAATAAGTGTTTACATGTGTATTTTTTCCTGCTGATCAGATCATAAAAAGGTTTAAACCACCCCTCTCCATCGGATTTAAAATTCTTTCTGAATTCTTCCCGTTGCACTGACTAGGTTTCACCTCTTCTCTGCATAGTTCAGCGTGCATATGTATGATCTGATGATACTTAAGCCACCTGCAGGTCCTCCTGTGGGGAATTGCGAGTCTTGTTTACCAGCAGAGACCTTGCAATATTGTTTAGGGGTTTCTGTACAGATGCACCAGTGAACTGTGTAAGCCTATCCATTTGTTTTTTCTCTCCTCTCTGTTCCTCACTCCTTTCTCTCTGTTCCACTTTCCATCATTTCTTCTGTTTACTTTTATTTTTCTCTTGTCAAGCCCAGCAATACGATGTAAAATGCTGCCATAAACAAATGTTTGATTAAAGAAATAAAATGAATAAACAGGATATTAAGGGGAGCCTTGTTTTCATAAAGCTAGTAGTGACATGTCTATATTGTGCGTTATATGAGGCTTTCACACTTTTACCAGGTCCAAACACACACACACCCCCCCCCACACAACAAAAACACCTTCCTCCTTTCAACTTTGAAGTCATGTTTGATTGGTTAAAGTTTAACTTTTTAAGTTAGATAGTATTAGACAGAGTGGGGCTCTGCCAACACTGTCTTGCACAAAACAACAAAAATAAGCCATAATAAAAATTTTAGAACCTTTATTCTGACACCACTATGTGTTTTTGCTGTAGACAACAAAGCTATTTCTGCAGCGAGAATGGACTGAAAAATAAGACATGAAGGGAGTAATCCTGAAGTTTGTAACTGCTGCAGAACAGTTTGGCTTTACTGGATACGAAAGAGCTGATAAGTGAAAGGTCAGACAGACATATTAAAGCTTTCAGAAAGATGCAACTTTAGGACCCGACAACCTTGTATGAGTGTTTTGTGTTGCTCCCACATCGAATGTGTTTGCAGTTAATATAGCTTTGGATTAGAAGAGGATTTTGTGTCTATTCCTCTTCTTTATGTGATAAACTGATAATTGTTGCAGTCCCCTTACACCCATGTGTGAAAAGAGAGATGCCATTCTCCATTAGGCAACAGGAGCAGAAGGTAAGAGCAAGACTGAATGACTTTGAGCTGTTTTACAGCGTTTGACTACATTAATTACCTTCTCTGAAAGAGTTTAAAATGCTCTTGTTTTGTATGTGAGTGGTACAAATTCGTTTTTTGTTCCTTTTTATTAAATGCATTTTTTTCATTAAACCAATTCTCTTTACAAACATGAGCTGTTATCATGATAGACTCACACAGTTTTACATGTTCGTGCAGGTCAGATGAAAGTTTTTGCTCCAAAGGCAATATATAATGATTTGTTCCTTTTTCACGGGTTGACAGCCTGTGGTCAAAGTACCACAGGGACACATGACAACTGTTTCTTCTAGAACTAGGAATTTATAGTTATGGCCATGGAGTAACCTCATAGCACTCCACTTCTCTCTTCTGCTGTGTCTTTTGTGAGATGTGTTGTACAGCTTTGAGCTACTATGTAAATGCAAATTGTACCCCAGTTGAACACCATAATTACTTGAGCATGTTATTACACCATGAAAGGCATTTAGTACCTGACCTAAGAGCAAATACTCGCACATATAGGAAACCAAGATCACACTTATTCACCATAGTAATAACGAAATACATGATGACGATGGCCGGCTTGTCTACCAATCTCCTGTCTCATGTTTAACTGGACTGTGTTATTAAAATGTCACACCACATATAAGGCGGTTTAACTTGCATAATACTCGTCATCCACAATTTAAATTAATCTGTCACAGATTAGGTCCAAACACTGCGAACTGGGAAAACACTGGTTACTAAATCCTTGGCTTTACTGTCCATTTCATCTGGACATAGGTCATACTATTCCTCATCAAACCTGACTGGATCTATTTGTGGTGTTTTTAGTTCTTTGACAAGAAAAAAAACAAACATCCTATGATCTGAACAATATGAACAAGTTATAAAGCAACAAAAAAGCCAAGCAAAAGAAAACCAATTGATTGCACAGAATCTTCTCTTTGACTCAATCCCCCAATCTGAAGCCAACACCTGGAGATCTCAAATTTGCTAAAAGCACTATCAGACATCTAGAAGGAAATTTCTCCTCAGTCATTGTGTAGTTGAGTCTTTATTTTGAAATAATCTGGCAGGACAGGGTTAAGTACATTGAAAGAAGAAGATTGTGTGCTCATGAAAATGAGTAGATCTGAGCATTTCGTGAACAACCAATTTAGTCAAGCTCAGTATTGCAGGAAATATTTAGGCTCTCACATTCATCACCAGGACAAATTTTGAAGTACTGTAGCACTTCATACTTTTTTTACTTTGAAAAAATCTGTTTCTAATTTGCTCTGATGGCAAAGTGATATTCTTGTACCCTTCTGAAGGATGCCAAGGCTGAAAAACTGCACTTCACAACTTCTTCTGCATCACTTTATAGTAAGTCAGTTATTATGAAGGGTTACTGTTAATGTCTAAATTAGCTATATTAGTAATTATATTTATTGGACTTGTAAGCATAAGATTGAAAAAAATGTGGAAGTGTGTTTATGTAATTCAATTTAAGAAGTTTCACATCCATATTTTGTATATTCAGCTCACATAGTGTGTCAACAATTAATTTGATGATTCAGGTTTTTCAAATGCACTTGTGTGTTACATTTTGGCCATCATCTCTACATTCAGGGGAAAAATTGAACTGCAGATACATGGTTTGGTACGCATTAAAAACTTCCTATTATCGTAGAAGAATAATCACTTACCGGAATTAATTTGCAGGTTCCACTCCAGGTTTTACCCAAATCAGTAAAGTAAAGTAAGAACTGGAGATGGATGGAACATTTTTTAAAGGGTAACTTTCATTTTTATAACCAGGACCTTATTTCTAGGAGTATATACGTGCATTTACTCACCAGTAAAATTTCTGCATCACTTTGAGTCCTTCAGAAGGTATTACATTGAGTCGCCCTTCAGTGTACATCCAGTATAATGGCAGAGATGGGGCAGTCACAGAAGGCATTATCTGCAACAAAACTCTGTGATTTTGACCAATACTTTAAGGAGAATAAACAAATGAACGAGTACTATTGTCCCATGAGTTCAGATTTAGCTTTCCATTAGTTATCCAGGTGTTCTACACCCTTTTCAGGGCTGCACCTTCACAATGCGCTTCCATATCGCACTTCTGTAGTACAGCTGAGAAGTGCAGCTCGCTACCAAAACACCAACAAAAGCATAGTTTGCAAAACTCTGAACTTGCAGGACAATGGTATTCATTCGTTCATTCTAAAGCATTGAAAAAATCAAGGAGTTTTTGCAGCATATAATGTCTTATATAGTGGCTGCCCCGTCTCTGCCATTTTACTGTACATCGAAGGGCAACTCAACATTTATCTTCCCAAGGAGTCGAAGTAATGCAGAAACTTTACCAGTGAGTAAATGCACATATATACTCCTAGAAATAAGGTTCAGGTTGAAAAAAAAAAAAAGAAAAAAAAGAAAGTTATTCTTTAAGCTAATGATCACTGCTCTTACAAAATAACGTTGGGTAAAGGGTATGTAAGTTATTTTGGATATTACAGTGCAGTGTTCTAAAAGATCTATAGCAGGCACTTTTTTAAAAAAGGACTTGAGACTTTCTTGGATGTTCAATTAATTACTTGTGAGCATCTCTCATTACCACTACGAATTACAATTTATTTAATTTGAAATGGGATTCCCACTTTAGTTCCTTTGGGATACATCTGACTATTGCTTGTGTCCATAAGCCATGTTTCTGACACTGGAGATGCCAGTTATCCAAGGTTCTTCCTCAGTGAGTCTGTTCCTGAGTGGGACAAAATCTGTTGGAAATATGGACTCGGTGGTGGCTCACCACCAGCTTGAACGTAGGGCTATGCTTCCTGACTGTCACCAAGTCAGCATGGGGTCCCCGCTGCATGGGAGCTGTTGAGAGATAGCTAACGTGTTTAGCATCTCTAGGCAACTGCACTGGGTGCAGGGGCCTGGCTAGCTACTAGCTCTTTTTCCTCAGTGCAGAGCCAAGCTTCCATTCGCAGAGCCTTGCCTCCAAAGTTAGAAACAAGCTATGTTTATTACAATACGTTATCGCCAAAGAAAGAAGAGGAGTAACAATAGGCACATTCGGACCGAGAGGTTCTAAGAACACAGTTCCTATAACTACTCCTCCCGAGTTTAGTTATCATAACTACCCTTCGCCTTCAGTGTGCGTTCGCACATGAGGGAAGACCTCGTTAGGGACCATGTGTGATGCAATCGTTGCATCAGTGACAAATTTATGCCCCAGCAGATCTAATACAAAAATGAGGTTTCTCATCTCTTTTATTCAAAGCTATTGTAAAAGCTAACTTACCAGCTTTCCCTTCCTTTCTGTTGTTTACCTTTTGCTGAAGTGCCCCCGGAACCTTAGTGGGCGGTCTGTTCACTAAAGTGTCTGCAGCTGCAGATTCTATACTTTACAGTTGTGGTTAGTCATTAAATTAATATGAAAATATGGACGTTTCGAAGTAGTTATCAATTTGGGGGGTGCACCATTGTGATCAATTTAATAATGAATTGGTAAACTCCTATTGTAATAGTTCTTGTTGTTATTACAATCTCGGTAAATGGGTAAACAGCTGTGAGATTTTTTAAATATGGCGGGGCTGGAAGAAGCAGAGCTCACGCAAGGGCCGTAGCTTGTCAGTTCTATCAATCACCAAACATCTACAAATTTCAGTTCTTATGGAACCCCAAAAGACCCTGCCTCGGAGTAGGAGCTAAAAAGGTTATAGGAACTGAGGTCCGAGGTCCCTAGTTTCTATATGTCCGAATGCGCCAAAAAACAGCCCGGTTCCCGAAAAGGTTATAGGAACTCAAAAAGGTTCCTGTCCGAAAGCGCCTAATGATCACCGAAAGCACTGTGCTTTGAAAATGTGTCTTATCATTGCAAATTAAAGGTTGAAAATGGAACTTTTAAAAAAAGCTAAAAGAAAAAAAAAAAAAGCTAAAGGAGACCTGCTCGAGGCTTTTAGAGGGTTGAAGAATGACAGTACAGCATTTCCTTAAAAAAATCATATTTATCCTGAAAATAAATATAAAAGAAATTTAACGGGTTCAACAATGGCATTATGTTTACATCTACAAGCCCATACAAGCCGCCACAGCAGGTTACCAAATACACACTAAAACGTCTTGGGTCAAACTGATGGGTTAAAAAGGGACCAACTCATTTCTGGGTTATTTCAGCCCAGATATTTGGGTTGTTGGGTTGTTGCCCCAATTTCTGGGTTAAAATAACCCAACATTGTAGTCAACATAACCCAACTTCAGGGTCAAATATTCAACCTGAAAGTTGAGTAAAAAAACAAACAATTTTGTCTTTTAAACCCAGCAGTGCCCAGGAGTTTTTACGGTCTCTATGTGGCAATAGTATGTTCGGCACAGCTGGGCAGGCACTGGGAAAATGGTGGAGTTGGCAAGTCAAGCAGCTACGTCAGAGCCGTGGAGATATTGTTATCTGTCTCAGAAGAGCAGTGAGCTGAGATGAGAAAAAACTGGAGTAAATTTAGGTGAAGACTACACTTGATGGACCCACATAAACATTTTCCACGGCATCAAAACACATGCGGAAATGGCAACTTTTCTCCCAGATCGGTAAGCTAACTTGTTTACTAACTTGGCTAACGGTAGCTATTATAAAACTCCTTTAGTACTTTTTTGACATGGTGCAGGTTGCTTGTCACATGACGAATCGGCAGCGAGTCTGAAACCAAACAGCAGGAATTGTTTTTCTTCCATTGCAACTGCAACATGTCTGTATTCCATATCCAACCTTTAAAGTGTTTACTCAGTACATCAGTTTAAAATTAGCATCAGTCCCTATTGTTAATCATTCTGCTCTTGTAATAAGATTATCCTCTGTGCAATCAAGTTCCTTGAATGAAATTTCGTTTTTTATTTTTAACAATACATTAAAGGTTGAATATGGAACATTTTTATTAAAAGCTATATTTTTTCAAAAATAATACCTCCACAGGTCGTTTGGGGGTGTACAGAATGAAAGTACAACATTTCCCAGAAAAATTATATTTACCTAAAAATAATTATAAAATAAATTTTTACGGGTTCGATAATGGCATTTTCTTTACGTCTATAAGCCAATACACACCGCCATTGCAGGTTGCCAAATACGATCTCTGTGTGGACACAATATTTTGGTCATAGTCAGGCTGGCACAGGGGAAAACCGTAGAGACGACGAGTAAAGCAGCTGCTTCAGAGCCCTGGAGATATTGTTATCTGTTTCTGAGGAGGAGTGACCTGAGAAGAGCAAAACCTGGAGTAAATTTAGGTGAAGACTTCACTAAATGGACCCACATAAACGTTTTCCACGGAGTCAAAACATGGAAATGGCGACTTTTCTCCTGGATCGGTAAGCTAGCTTGTTTGCTAACATGGCTAGCTGTCAGTTAAACTCCTCTGTGTTACTTGTTGGACATGCTGCAGACTGTTGGTCACATGCGTATCGGCAGTGAGCCTGGCATCCCAGCGGCTGGAGTTGTTTTTCTGCCGTCGCAACTACAACCTAGACACACGTGATGTCGCTGTTCTGTCCGTATTCCATATTCAACCTTTAAATAAATCATACATCAACATTCCAGCTTTCTTTTACATTGTTGTGCTTTTTCCTTTAACATAAGTAAATAAGGTCTTTTTGAAAATAATGTTGAAAAGGCTTGTACGTTTATCTTTTCAGGTTTCACTCAGTGTTCATTTCTCCCATAAAACATGCTGTCATTGCTTAAATGTAAAAGCATGGGAGATTTTTAATAGGTGGCACTAAACCTGATAACCCACAGTGTTTGCTGTCATGGAGAATCCAATCTTTCATCCATGTGTTTGCAGCTATACTTGGATAAATGGCACAGTTATATAAATATATAAATGAGACATATTCCGTGGTGAATTAAACTTCTATCAGAAGCCTCAGACCACAGCCTTTTACTGCATCTCACATTACAGCTGTCATATCTCTGGGATTACAGCTATTTTTTTTATTTATTTCATTTATTTATTTATTTATTTACCTTTATAGAAGGCAGTCATCAATCCTCTGTGACAAACATACAGTGTAGTCAGCTTCCCTAAGGCTCCATGTCAAATGAAATATACCATATACCTATCCTCAGCTGCTTTTCCCCCATCTCTGACAGCCAGTGGCAATTTTATAGTGCAAATTCATTTAAAAGTACTTGAGCCATTTAGTTGTGTTTTCATGGCAGTTTTTTTCTTCTCTTTTTTTCCCTCCCCTCTGTGTGTATGACTCAAATAGTAGCATATTTACCGAGAGGCTTGAGATTAATCAGCTTTAGTGGTGTATAAATGCCAACATGCTGTTATCACTGTAAAGCTGATGGAAAACCACAGAGTGGCAGTTGCTGTGTGGGCAGTTCAAATGTTAACTTACCTTGTAATACAATACTCTGTCAGCAAATCAAGGCTTACCAGTGAGTCATTTTTAGGTCAAAAGGAACAAATCCTCATGTTTAATGGAAACACTTAAAATCCTGCTGAGACAATATTGCCACTCTGCAGCATTCCAGCTGCTGAAGCCACATCTAGAGTGTCTCACTTCCTTTGAAAACGCAGCATCTACCACACCTTTTATTTTTCATCATGCAAAACCAAAGAAGTCTTAGATCCAGATGGTTTGTTAGTATGCTATCTAAGACTGTTATGCAAGGATTCACATATTTGATGAAGACCCTTAGCTTTGAAAGGGAAGCAAAGATACCTAAGATAGAAAACAACTGTAAAATCAAAACCCAAACAAAAAACCCATAGCATATGCTGCTACACCAGCTGTGGAACACAAAACAGCCTGTGGCCTCTGGTGGAACAAAGCGGAAAACCATCAGGAGAAGACAAACTGAGAAAAACATGAACAACAACAATCACAATGCCCCGACAGCCATGGACTAGGGGTCCCATGAGGCCAGGAAAGATGACCCCAACCTGGCCCAGGCACTGACGAGTCGTCCCCCCCCCCCCAAAAAAAAATAAAAAATAAATAAATAAAAAAAGTTTAAACAATCAACTTCTAGTGGCTGTAGGAACGTCTCACTGACCTGTGTCAAACAACTTGGCAAGCGACGCGGGTTACTATCGTCAATGGCTCGGGTCCGATCGGCATGCAGGAAAGACACCAGACAGGGTTGAGCTGCTAATTTATTTGATAACTTTGAGCAAGTGTTGTAGTCAGGACCATATCACCAAGACCAAGACATTATGGAGACCAAGTACCAGCTCGAAGACATTAGGTACCGGGACCAGGGATCAAGACATCTTGTACAACGTCGTGGTCTCTGTCTGTCCCTGGTCTCAGAAACGTCTTGGTCTCTTCTGGGTTCCTGGTCTCAGTAGTGTCCTGGTGGTGTGTTCTAGGACTACAACACTACTTTGGGCAGTACGTGCCTACATCGTGACATCGTGCCAGTTGTGTCTTGCAAAACGTACCATAACAACTCTGCTTCGGCCACAAATTGGCCATTTTGAGGACAGAGAAAAGTGCAAACAAGAAAGCACAGTGACAACTGCCTGACTCACTATCCATTGTTTACTGATTTCTGTCGCACGGATGACATCATCTACCTGAGACCAGTGCGATGACATTATCTGACATGCAGTGGTGTGGACAGACAGAGGCCACGCAGCTTGCCAGCGGTGGACCAGACCTGGATTGTTTTGCCAGTTGGAAAGGAGCAATGGCAATTGTAAATTGGGTCGGCCAGGGTTTGAAAAACCCATGTGGACTTGGTCATTTCAGTGGGAAAGATTATAGGAGGTTAATCTTTTGGACTATACAACCATATCATAAAGGTTCTACAACTTTGCCAGAATTTATTCCTCATTTCCATGCAGCACCATGGAAGGGCAGACCATAATGCAGCACATTTCCTCTCTTCAGTCACAGTAATGAGCCTGTAGGGGTGATGTGAGACCTAGAGCTTAATGTAGAAGGACTGAAGATCTAATCACTGATTACTGATTGGAAGTAAACCACAGTATAATCTAAGCTAATGCTGCCTCCATTCATATTAATTTTACTAACAGCTTGAAAATGTTGAAACTTTCATATGAAATTTTGAAGATTTTTGAACTGAGCCAAGCCCTCGGTGCTTCAAAATCCTATCAAGTCTCCTGAACTGTCATCTGAAAAAAGACCAATTTCACCAGTGCCAGTTTGCTTATAAAGTATTTACAGTACATGCATAGATAGATATAACTTTTAACTAATTCCAATTTATCACACAGAGTCCTGAACACAATAACAAACTGCACATGACTTATGTGGCTTGATATGCCCATGTAAGACATAACAAGTACAACTGAAAAGTGCAAAATACTTTCATGTTTTCGATTTCCACTTAAACCATGCCCACTTGTTCTATTTGGCCCATTCAACCATGATAAAAATGACAAGTCTTCTATAAGTTGAACTCATTTATAGTTTTCAGTTACAGAAGCACTGTAATTGAGAGTGAGATATGGGGGCTATAACCATTCCACATGTCTCATTGTCCACCTCATCACCTACCATCTATGTAACTGCGCATACTATCCCCATGGGAATCTTTTCCATCATTGCTCTTAATGGCTTTCACGTTGTCCAGATAATGGATCTGAGGTTGGACTGTGACTTCCTGACATGCTGGTATGAATGGCAGGTTTTAAACTAAGCAGGCACGCATTTGAATTTAAGTTTGTTTGAACGTGATTGACCAAAATGTTTAAATCAGTTTATTTAAATCGAATTAATTTTAAAATCTCTGGACCATGAATCACTACTAAAGGAAGCAGGGAGACTTGATTGCACTTGCTAATCGAAAACTAATCTATCACAAAAAGCAGAAGCTCAGTCTTGGTTAAACTTGAGTTGAAAATCAATAAAGCACCCACATAATGGGAGAGGACAGATCATGACTACACCATTAAGGTAATAACACATGAGTGCTTCTTAACCCTCGTAGTCTTAAAGTAATGCCTGATGTCATGTGCACTGGAGCACCTGACGGGATTATGAGTGTGCATGACATGGGAAACAATGACGATGTCTGGAATGACGACCACCTGTCAGTCTTAAAGGGTTAACCTTATGTTTCACAGGGAATTTTATCCTTTTGCAATATATCACTAACTCTTTTGTGTTGACAGTTGTGTAACTCAAATCACTCCATTCGCTCAGTTTTATTTTTGTTCCCTTACATCCCATCTACTAAAATGATGGGATGTCTTTCCACCGGGTATATGCATAAAATAGACAACTGTTCCATTAGATCAGCTACCTTGCATACATTATAGTCAGGTTACAACAACATTCGTATGTCTGAAAAACATTTACCCATTCATTTGAAGGACATTTTGTGCTGAAGTCTGGCGCACAGAAACACATAAATAGACATAAAACTAATTTAGCATTTCTTTCATGTCAATAACATATTACATAACATATTAATAACATAATAACATATTGGAACAGTGTCCATGTTGTGTTTTTTATTGCACTGCTGGAATGAAAACAGTCTGCTAAGCAGAACAAAACAGCGTAAACCAAAGCTACAAGTTGCACTGTGGTGGAATTAATAGTCATATCTGGTTTTCTAATCCCTCTTACCATCATGTGGTCAATAATATGCGTAAAGTACAGCTCAAACTGGCAAGTTTTTCCATGTGAAACTGTTATGTTTCATTCTCAGCCTGACAGCTGGTGACATTATGCTTCTTTATAAGAGCTGTCACTCTGTCAAGTTGTTGCAAAGAGTGGAACAGGAAAATGCTGCTGTGGTGCACACTGCAAATGTTGGACACTGGCAGACAGAAAGTGGTAAAATTATGTCTACACGTTTTTTATTTTATTTTACATGACATCACTCCAATGAATCAAACTCATTTTATTATCTTTAATTTATTTGGTTAAAAAGACAGTTATTTTCCATGTGTGATCACAAGAAGTACAAGTTAAATTCAAGTTCAGAAAATCGATGCACTTGTTTCTGTCCACAGTGTCTATCTAGTTATGAGTTAAAATACACAATGGAACATTCAATCGGTTTTCTTAGTGACGCACCCCCTATCAACAGCTAAACTGGCATCCATCTTGCATCGTACCCGTGCTGTGATTCATTCCAGCAAGTAAAAGACAGTCTTATCTTGACTCTTGTTCTGTCCCTTCCTCTCTTTATTTTCCTCTCTTCCTCCGCTAATGTTTCCTTTCGTTTCGTTGCCAAATCTGACATGATGCACGTTCAAAACACCCGCTGTGTTCACGTCTGGTTCATATTCTAGTAACCAACAGTCGGCTGTGACATCACGGCTCCGTCCCAGATCCAAAAGTTACATAGTGCAGTTTCTTAGCCTCGGGACGCTGCTGGGCAGTGACGGCTCGAAAATGTTCTTAATGAATGTTGGTGTCCCATCAAAACGAGTCAGAAACACATATTTTAAAAGTCTAAAAGATACGTTGTGTGTCTTTAATATGCTGTCAGACCTGTAAACGGTGGCAATAGTAGAAAATAACACAGTTATAAGGTAGCAAAGAGAAATGTATGGGTGACAAGCTACTGTATATCATTTGTTGTCTAATAAGTGATATGGATGTGATTAGTTTTAGCAAACTAACCAATGAAGTTAGAAAACCTTCTTCACAAGAAATAATAATTTCATCATCACTATTCATCTTAATTGCATCTACGTGAAATAATGAAATTCAAAAATAGAAAATGGACAAATATTTGGCATTACTGTAGTATTTAGTAGTACAGCGTAGTACAGTAGTAAAGCGCTTTGAGTGCCTTGAAAAGTGCTATAGAAATCTAATCCATTATTATTATTATTACAGATGATGGTATGCATCATATCAAACATCAAAGTTAAAGATTCTGCACCTTTAAGAAATATCCTGATTTGCTCTTTGCGGAGAAAAATGGCATTTGGCACTTGAGAGAGGATAAAAGGAAGAAGGGAAACTGATCTTTCTTTAATCCCTCACGAACAGCCTCACAAATATATCTAAATCAAAACCATATAGACACATCGAATGACAGTCCATAACTGGGATGAAGAGATGTTAACAGCTGCCTCGCAAAGCAACCAATCCTGTCCTTCTTCCCTCCTTGTCTTTTTCATGAGTCTGCTCAGTTAAAGGGAAAGTTCTTTTTTTTTTTTAACCTGGACCTATCATCTAGCATGAAATACGTTCATTTACTCACCCAGACAGTTTTGGTATAACTTGAATTCCTTCAGGAGATATTTAGATCCACTCAAGATCAGCGTATGTCCAATATAATGGAAGTGATGCAGGCAACCTCGTGCAGCCTCTAAATGAGGCATTATCTGCCACAAACTCTTTCATTTCACCAATATTTTGTTACAAAACATTAGTTGGACCCCCCTGTGAGCACAGAGCGGCTTGAAGTGACTTCTTTTGTGGTGATCCGTCCTTACAGACATTTATACTGTGGCAGCTTTGAAATGTCTGTAAAAAAGGACGAATCATCATAAATAAGCAATTCAAAGCTGCGTCATACAAGGGGGTCAGACTAATGTTTGGTAACAAAACATTGGTGAAATGAAGGAGTTTGTGGCAGATAATGCCTTATTTAGAGGCTGTGTGAGGTTCGCGAAGACTCCAAAACTGTAAAACTGGCTGTGTGGTAGGAGAGAAGCTTGTTAATCATCTTTTATATGCTGATGACTTGGTAGTCATGTCTCCTTATTCTGCTGGCCTGCAGCAGCTCCTCAAAGTTTGTTCAGACTATGGTAAACAATTTGAAATGAAGTTTAACACAAAAAAGTCTGTTGTGATGATTGTGAGGACAAAAGAGGACAGGAATGCGGCTTTTCCATCTTTTATCCTGGGAGAAAATGTGTTAGAAGAAGCGGTCAAAGTGAAATATCTAGGTCATGTCATCAGGAATGACCTCTGTGATGATGATGATATACAGAGACAGTGTTCTAAATTGTACGCACAAGCAAATACACTGGCACGCAAATTTGGTATGTGTTCTTGTGAGGTTAAAATTGCCTTGTTTAAAACCTACTGTACACCACTGTATACTGCCCACTTGTGGTGCAGTTACAGTAAAGCTAAATTTAATAAGTTGCAAGTTGCATTTAATGATGCTCTTCGAATCCTTCTGAAGGTCCCTCGATGGACGAGTGCCAGCCAACTGTTTGTACAGAACTCTGTCCCCACTTTGTATGCTGTAATCAGAAATTTTGTATATAGATTTATAATGCGATTGGAGGGTTCTAAGAATGACATTGTCTTGGCTTTAACAATGCCAAAGAGAAGCAGTGTTCGATACCATTCTGGACTGTGGAAGCACTGGAGAAAGTGCTTATATGGATTATAGATGGTTTTTATATTTTATATATTGTGAGTGTGTGTGTTTTTTGTTTCTTTTTAAATATGGACCTGTGTGAGTCTGAAATAAAGATTGAATTGAATTGTTGCCCACATCACTTACATTATATTGGACGCTGATCTCGAGTGGATCTAAATATCTCCTGAAGGAATTTAAGTAACACCAAAACTGTCTGGGTGAGTAAATGAATATATTTCATGGTAGAAAATAGGTCCAGATTGAAAAAAAAAGGACTTGCCCTTTAACCTGATGTTAAAACAGGGCTCTAAAATTTAAACTTGGAGCAGTTTTACACGGCACATTTAATTTTTTCACTTTGTAGGTTGAATGGTTAAAGAAACTAAGAGGGTTACAACCATTGGTTTTTAGTTATGATCTGCTATCTTTGATCAAATGATTCAACTGGCATTGGCTGTCATGTTACGACATTTGATCTTACTAAGGTTTGACAATGTTTTGCATCAGTTTAGACCACTGATCTCAACTGCTTTTAGTTAGTTTATTTATTTATGTCTTTTTTTCAGTGAAAACGCCACAAATGAAGCAAGAGCCAGCTTGGAATAATTGAAAGAGCACGGCTGTAATGATGCGAACTGGCATGAACTCTCAAAGCAAATACTAGAGACTGAGTCTGCTTTGGGTGTGCATGTGTGTGTGTCTAGTTGTGGTGTGAATGTGTGGATGAATGTGTAGGGAATAGGCAAAAGACACAAGCAGCATAAAGCAATAAAGAGCATGTTAAACTAAGAAATAGGGCAACTATAGTGGACCAAGAAAAGATCTTTTGTACTGCTGGGGAATTTGTGGGGAACAAAACGATAAGGGTCATTTGGATAAGGAACATGACTGAATGGATAGAAACATAAACCTGATTATAATTCTTGGGGGGGAATTGCTCTAAAAATGGGAGAAAAACAAAACAAGACCACGAGGTTACACTTAAACGTCCCTGTTGACTTATTTGCAGTCTGCATGGTGAGAGCTCCATGAAGGGCCTGAAAGACCCTCAATCTTCCCCATGAAGATTGATGAGATGTTATGCTGTGTGAGAGCTCAAAGGAAGAATAAGATATCATAGTAAAAGTGTATAAGCTGAAGATTTATGACAGTATTTTATGTTGATCATGATTACTTTGTGCTTCTCTTACAATATTTTATCTTTGGAGAAAGCTGTGTGAACATGACATGACAGAATCTGTTGGTTATAATGTAAAGGTTAAAAAAAGGAACGTGCTGTTGTTTTCCTTTCCAGAAGAGGGCAATGAGGTTATACAGTGTTTTTAATTCTTATTGTTGGGTCAACAAGGTGACATGCAGTGCTTCTCCTCTCAATCATCCGCAAGTGTTTATACAAGAAATGACAAAAGAAGCTGAAAAAAATGTCAGAGGACCTTGGCAGCCTTCCTAAAATGTACCATAAGATAAAAAATGGTGAATTATCTTTCTTGGATAGGCTGCAGTTGGTAAATCTTACTGAGTATTAGCTGTAATTAACTGCCCCTGAGACTTTGCTCATATTTTCTTCTGGGTTGTTTTGAGGCTGCATTGTTCCATTGATGGAGGGATTTCTTAAGGAGGATTTCTTGGCCTTTTACAAAAAAAAAAAAAAAACAACCTAAAAAAAAAACAAAACAAAAAAAACATAGCATCATGACAAGAAACTTTGACATGATGCTAACTCAATAAAAAAAAAAAAAAACTAAATTTCTCAATAGATGGGTAATTATTAAATGAGAGAACTTCAATAAAAAAGGAAAAAAAATCATTTACAATAAAAGCACATTATCTGTCTTTAAGCTGCACCTTCACTTCTGGTTAATTCCTGACAACCTCCCTTCCTCTTGCAACCCCTCCAGAGAGTTACCCAGGCTTCACACCGGGTCTGTGCCACGGCTTTGAGCCGACCTCCACAGCGGAAGCATTTACACCGTGCACTGAGTGCCTGCAAGAGCGCTGTGTTGCTCGATCCACAACATCATAGAATCACAGGAGGGATTAGATCCTGTGCGATTCTGATCCAAATGGTTAACTTTGTCCACATATTTGCGTTTCCTTGTTTCTCATATCTCCAAAACCTGGAGTCTAAAAAGACAATGTTATGTTCAGTTAGTTTAACAACTGCAAATCTGCACAGTGGCTTTGATTTAGTAAGTTACCAAATGTTGCACTGAATCTCGAGTCTGACTTCTGTCTGCTTCAATCTAAGCTGCTGAAATTTACGCGGTCTGAGTCCATGCTCAGTCAAAAAAAAAAAAGCTGGCGCAATATTTAGTGTTGTGGTGTGACAAACCCGCTGTAGCGTGGTTGATGGAAATAAAACCATTGACTAAAACAGCCTCAGTTAGGTGCACATGGTGCAACCAGTGGTGCACCCAAGAACATGGCCACCCCATGGCCACCCCGAACAAAGGGCTGGCCATCCCACTGGCCACCCCAGCAAAAATTATAAAAATGATATTTTTTAAATATATATCAACATTTATGTATTATTAACATGGTGCAGCAGGCTTTGCTTATATTCTAATGTCAAAATCTATATAAGCTAATAGAAATAAAAAATATTGCACTAGATCTACCATTTCTCTTTCGCTGCAGTCCCCCGCAGGTCTGTCACACCTAATTAACTCGGCCTTTCTTCTGTAAATTCATCCAGAAAGGTGCCACCCAGAACCCCCCAACCAGTTTCTAATGCCCCTTTCACATTCGTGTCTACCCAGCTCAGCCCTCGTTGGGCCAACACCACATTACCTCAGTTTAGTTGGTTCATATTACAATTGAAGGCAACTGAGGCATCTTCAGCTCTGGTGTTCAGTGTGAGTGAGGTCATCATAGTGAAGTTTTGTGAAGTCATTTGTCTGCAACACACACAGATTGAACTGCTTACTACAAGAAAAAAAAAAAAAAATCTTGGCCACTCTTAAAATAAGTAAAAAAAAAAAAAAAAATCCTTATAATAAGAAAAAAAAAAAAGAAAAGAAAAGAAAAGAAAAGAAAAAAAAAGAAAAATTCTGCCAATGGAACAAGTGATATTTTCTTATAAGATTTCTTGAAATAAGATGCATTTGTCTTATAACAAGTTCCTAAATCTCACTGAAATGTTTTTTTTTAGGTGATTTTTGTTTATTTTGAGTGTGATGAGATGTTTTAACTAGAAATTAGAAAAATATACTTGATAAGATTTGAGTTTTTGCAGTGTATGGGTGAAATTAACCCGGAAGTTTGCTACAGATAATATCTTATATAGAGGGGCCATTCACTCTGCCCCTTTCATGTCCATTATATGAATATACACGGATCTACGACTAATCTTAAAACAGTAGCATCCAAAGGAGTCAGAGTGATGCAGAAATGTTACTGGTGAGTAAATGCACATACAAATTCCTAGAAATAAGATCCAGGTTGAAAGAAACAAAAGTTATCCTTTAATAACCCTTGGCCACCGTGCTATTTTCTGTGGCCAACACTAAAATAAGTCTCTGCTGGCTCCCCTGGGTGCAACACTGCACTTATGGACCCGGTGTAAAGCCGGGGTTAAATGTCAGCGTTGATGGTTGATACCTGTAGAGTTTGAGATTGGGCTCTTTAATTTTTCTATGCATTGCACAATCAACTGGACGCATAGTGACCAGACCCCTCAAATGTTACATGGAATCTCCTTGGATGGTCTCTCCAAGGAAAACTCCTCTCTTGAAACAGCAGCAGTGGCAGCAGATCATTTTGCTGCTCCAAAGAAAACGAAAAAAGCCTGGGCAGCTTCTTTCAGGTCCCCACAGACAAAGCTGCATCCACAGCAACGAGACCAGGCCATTGTTCTGAAGCTGCAATCGCATCTCCAGTCAGAGAAACTGGATACTGAGAAAGAACCACTGAAGAGGTGGAAGGAATCCCAGAAGCTCCATCCAAGCTGGCAAGGAGATATCTGTCCATTCCAGCCACTAGTATTACTGTAACTCAGAGATGGTTGATAGGGGGAAATATTGTCTTGTGTTTGTGTGCTCTTCCTTTAAATCTGATTAAGTATAATATGCTGGTGTTTTAGGCTAAATAAATAGAAAATAAAACTGTACCAGGAACCTGCTGTGTTGACTCATTTTCATTTAACCTGGAACTTTTATGTTTTCCATTTGTTGTGGATTGTAATGAACCAGTCTTTCAAGTTCTTTTATGGTGTTATTTATTGAGATATAGTTTGCCAAAATGTTAAGTACATTTATCTTTCAGTTCATTGTAGTTTTGCACTAAAATGTCAGCAAATGTATTTTGGTCTAAATAACTTATATTTCTGTTTTCTTCTAGATATGGTAACTGGTACAGTATTGTACTGTTTTGACTGGTACTTTTATCTTTATTAATTTTTTGTATTTTATATGCATATTTATTCATTTACTGTACATCACTGATATTACTTGGGTCTACTATTTTTGTATAAATTATTTGGGATGGGAACAACAACACATGTATCTGTATTGAACCATTCAATACTATCCCTATCGATTACTATATTGAACAATATAGAATTTTAAATTCATTTTAATAACTTGTGTTAAAAACTCAGTGGATCTGCATTAGACTACTCCACCTATGGCTGCCTTGTTGATTGCAGATACATTGGCACTATGAAAAGTACACATTCAAATATTTGTAATTAATTTCAATAAATTACAAGTTAAAAAAGGCATGGAATTTTTTATGTATCGAAAAAATTTTGTCATTGCACTCCCTACTATTTGGTTATGAAGTTATTTCAGAGGAAAGTTCAACAACAAAGCATCAAGGAAAATGTGGGCTTCCACATATGGGGCCCATATAACTTAAATTATGAGATCTGCAAATCTGCCCAGTTCAAGCCCACGCCTAGGCTATATGAGAAAACACAGGTGGGGCCACCATGGAAACTGTGGACAAACCCACTTGGGTCCCTCATATGCAGCCAAAGTTTAACCTATATGGGCCCCACATGGAAATACTGGCTAAGTAGGAGCTAAAATGGCTATAGGAGGACTGTGGTCCCCAGTTCCTGTCTGTCTGAATGCTAAAAAAAACAAAAACAAAACATCCCCGTTCCTGAAAAGGTTATAAGAACCTCAAAAGGCTCCGACAGTGCGAATACCCTTGAAATGAAAACAATCAGCACACTTTCTTAATAATGCAGATATATTTGCAGTAAATCAGATATCTATGAGCTTTTTTGTTAAACAGATGAGAAAAAAAAGTTCTGTCATTGTCATGTTTCAGCTATAGTACACCTGTAACCTTCCTCAGTAGGGATGCATGATATTGAAATTTTGGCTGATATCCAATATGCTGATATGGTAAAACTCATGTGGCCGATAACCAATACTGATACCGATATTAAAGCTGAAAAAAAACAGTAATTGCAAATAGCAGGAATTTTTTTATCCATTTCACACTTAGGGGTGGGAAAAAATATCAATACACTGAAATATCGTGATATTTTCATATGCCAATACCAATTCGATATTTAAAAATGCAGTATCGATATATTTTGCTTACAAAATCTCACAATATTTGGTGAATTCTCACAAGATTTCGTAACAGACCAATGAAATATAGCAAGATTTTGTAAAATAGATCGATGCCGGGTTTTTAAATGTCAATATGATAGCATATGAAAATATTGTGATGTTTCAGTCTTTAAAAGTTATAAAGTCTGTATGAAATAAGTTTTTGAAGAAGAAGAAGAAGTTTTTTTTAAACTTTGGAAACAGCGGGCTGATCGGCTAAATATCGGTTAAATATCGGTGGGGTGGCTGATGTCAGATACTCTGTTTTAAGGCCTACAGTATATAGGCCGATACCGATAGGGGCGATTATATCGTGCATCCCTATTCCTAAGAGGGGTCATGTGATGCTGTTGTGACTAGGGCTGTACCAATTCATTTTAACAACAATTTGATTCATCACAATTCGGATGATACTGTATCATTTAGAACAATACGATTCAATTCAGTGCCTTGAAATCGATTCAGTACATCTTCAGGGAAAAATGTAACTGTGACTGTGAAATAAATACCTGCATATTGGATAGTGCAGGTGAAGTTTCCTAGATTGTTGTTGTTTCTTTTAAGGGACTCGGGTATAAATTCCTTAAATATAAGCATAAACAAACATAAAAACAAGAATTAATTTCAAATAATTCACATTTTATTTGAAGTTCAACCAACACTCCAGATTGAATCAACAGGAGTTTAACCTTTTCTGCTATTATTTTCAATAATTAACCATTTTTTTTTTTATTATTAAAGTAAATAAGTGCAATAAATATTTTAACAGTAGATAAACCTGCTGCTTCCACTGCTGTTTTTCAACATAAAAATATTAATGGAACATTAATACAAAACCATAAATTAAGCCAACATGACTTCAGGTTGAACGAGCAGTGGTTGAGCCCATAGGCGGCGATCTACATTTCTACTGGTGGGTGTTGTGAGTAACGGCCATACAAGATGACAAGATATATTCAGCTAAATTAATATCCCATTATTAGTGGAATTTGTTGCTTATTATTTTGTAAAAGGAATTCATGAACTCACCACAAAATTAACAAATACAACATGATCCATGTACAAAATAATTTGAAGAAAATAAAATTGGTAAGAAATTAGTCATCAGCAGAATCCTTCATAAATGTGACACCAAGCAATAAATGCACTTGCAAGTGAAACAGAAAGCAAAATCCGTAGGCAGTGCAATATAATCTTAATTAACAACAACTTAATCAACAAACCTAATAGCAGCCTATAGTTTTTTTTCACTCACCAGTCTTGTTAGTTCTTTGAAATGTTTGGCTGCTTTTAGCTGTAGCTTGATGAAGCCATTGGCGATTATATCCAGGACAATGCCATATTAAAGTCTATACTATTTTCTCACTAAACAAGGCGGATTTTGAGGCTGTAGGCTATAGGTGGTTTGATTCAATAAAGGCCGAAGCCACTTAAAAAAAACGTAATCCTTATTTATTAAGTTTTATGGTATAATTAAAGCCTTATGGCGAAATTTACATAAGGTCTGTGCGCGCCACATTCTGGCTGCAGTGTTTCATTCTGACACCGGTCTCCATGCTGCGTTCAGGTGCAAATGCGATAGCAGAGTTCTACTGCTGCTGGCTTCTAGTGGCAGTAATCCAGCTTCAATTAAGAAATTCTGACGTCGTCCATGTGAAAGGATTTTATTCTAATCATTTCGAAGGCATTGCGCATATAGCTGAGGAAATCCGCCATGACTGAGTCGATGTAGGGGAAACACTGCAGTGGATGTTTGATGAGACCGACTTTGCCATCAATCCCATGTGGGTGCTCGGGTCCCGAAGCACCCATGGAACCGGCGCCTATGGTTGAACCTGACATTACTTTGTGCTGATGCTCCTGAGGCAGGAACGGTGGCTTGTTAATACTGTAATTGCTAATCTCAAGCTCTGTGACTTCTCCTCCATCCACCAAGCGGGTGTGAAGTCTGCACCGCTTGCGATTGATCATGACGTCACAGACAAAGGGACTTAATCGAGTCATGTTTAATATCTTTATCATTAAAAGTGCTAACAAAAAACGCATAAAAAAAACCTACCGTGCTTCAAAGTGTTATTTCTTATATTGACGTAATTGATTGAGTACTTTTAAAAATGATCTTAGATGAGTATATGTTGTTTTTATTAACAATTTGCCGAGCACAGATTGATGCAGTTGGATCGCAGGAATAGAAATTGATCCATTGATGGACTAGATGAAACGTTACACCCCTAGTTGTGACGCATTTTGTCTGCTGTGTTATATAATTTGTTCACATATGTAACAACAAAACAGAAAATTCAACTGGGGGAGGCTTTCTCTGCCAAGCAGTATCATAAAGTCAGCTGGATCTGAAAATCTAAGTGCCTTTCCTCATATTTACTCCAATCTTATCTTGCATTCAAACATAATTAGTCTGGATTAGAGGACAGCCTTTCTCATTATCTCCTTGGAGTGTCAGGGACACAGAGGTTTTAATTGTGCTTGACTGGCAGGACCTTGATGCCCACTCATAAGCATTTGATCTTCAAAGAGTCTCCTCCATGTCACAGCACAAAGAGCACCTCATGATTTGTCTCACCTTTCTGTATCTTGAGTGCTGTCAACGCTAGAGGCTCACTTGCAAATGCATACACCAAATGATGCGCTTTTTACTACAATGTTGAAGTTGATTTCTCTCAACTATATTTGTTAATGAGCCTCACTGAAATTGAGAAAAGAGAAAATAAGCACACTGAGCTCTGGTTTGTGGGGGTTAGGACATGAACGCACTGTTAGCTTGTTGTCACGTATCAAGAGTTTAACAAAAATGTTATGTTTATGTAATGTTTATGTTCTATGGAATATGTGGATGTACTGCCTGAAATGAATGAATAAATACAAATACAAATACAAAATACTAAAGTATTAGATAGAACAAACCCTAATACCAAAGCTTCAGCATGTGGGCGGTCGGTTTTATTCCACTCATGTAACATGAAAGGGTGAGTTCATCAGGACAGAAATGAAAAAGGAACAATTAAATTAAAAAACACGTCATGGAGAGTTACCATTTCTGTTGGGTAAAGTGCGCTTCAGTATTTAGTTTTATTTTGTTTCTTTTTACTTTTTGGTTTGAAACTGATAAAACTATAAACTAAAACACCTCTATAATGTCATTTAACTCCAAAGCACACAGTCCCTCCTTTTCTACACTTTGTCATTGTGGTTGTTGACCTACGATTTGCACCTTAAAGCCTAACATGTTGCATTAACACCAGTAAGTGAAAACATTTTGAACTTTCCTTTTAGAGCCAGCTCTTAATGTAGCCTGCTCCCTGCAGCCACTTTCTATAAAAGACTGCATGTGAGCATTATCTGGTGATATCTGTAACCTCTGCATCCCTGTTTGAAGAGCCTCCTGGTCATTCAGGAGCATAATGTTCCACTATCCTCTTCCCATTAGTGACCTCTGAGCCAGAATCAATGCAGGAGAAAATGTGGATGGGGAAGTCAGCTGCTTTGGTGCTGCAGGAGTTGTAAATTTCTCTTTCTCATGATTTGTCTTTTTTCATGTAAAACAGAAGCTATGTTCAGTAAATTATGTTTTTTTTTATTATCATTATTTTTGTTGTTGTAGATGGAGTTTCTGTTTTGTGTTAAAGTTGCCACAGTTAATTGAGAATAATCAGCCTCAATTAATAATAAATAATAAACAATTTATATAAATTGTGTCAGCCATGGGAATCTTTGTATCTTTGATTTGTTATTATGTAAGAATATATCCTATGAATACTTTTTTAAACAAAGTTTTGTGCCGTTTTGTTTTGTTCAGTTTGTTCAAATACAATATTGAAATAACAGATATGATTTTTTTCAGATTTTTATAACTTGGTAGTTTACAAAGCATTTTGTTATTTTCGAATAAACGTTATAATGTTATAATTTTCCTCAGGGGGGAAATTAAACTATTTTTTCTTTCATTTTACTCATCCTGAATCAAGTCACAGTCAAGACTGGATTTATTTCTATTACTGGCCTTCCAAACACCATCTGTGCAGTAGACTGCATACACTTGTGCATTGAAGTACTTGCACCCGATCTGGTACTTCAACAGCAAACACAATCACCGTGAGTCCCAGATCCACCTCTGAATGTGGTTTTAGATTATTAAAATTCACTACAGCAGTAGCTTCCTGTGATTATTTTTTATTAAGAGAGGAAGGTTATACCCTTTCTTCCTGGTTAATAGTACCGGTGAGCAACCCTCAGATTCACCTGGAGGTTTTATTTCATCAGATGCACCACTCACTCCATGGGTGCACCACATCTTTAATGGATGTGTGTGGACACTGGTGGCAATCTGCTTTACAAATCATAGAAAGCACAGGTTGTAAAGAGAGATGATCATTTATTCTTTGGTTAGCCACACCACAAAGATGTGCACCCTGATGTGCACATTGGATCAGACTGCAGGCTCACTGTCCAAGATCAAGTTCAAGTACAAAGCGCTTTTTTTATATGATTAGAATGTTATTGTGTGATCATATTTTACCAAATGTTTCTCTTTAAAAATTAAAACAAACAGGTTTCAGTGCACAACCTCACTAATTTTGTTGTCTGAAAAGGAGACATCTTTGAAACAAAGACAACAGAGCCAAGCAGAGACCTGCTGCCCCCACCTATCAGCCACTCGTTCACTTTTAACATGAACACAAGGTCTTTGCCAAACATCAGCTACGGATAATAAATCACAATGAAAACACAGAGAAAATGTGCCTGGTAAGTATCAAAGTTCTTTTTTCCTGATACAATATTTTTTAGAAGGAATTGTAGTTTATCTTGACTTGTTTCAACGGTCACTTCAGTCTTCCTCAGAAGCATTATCTGACATCTGTCGTGACGTGTCCTTATCGACTGATGGGATCCTGAGGGATTCCTCGATGAGCCCGATAGACCACGCCCCCTGGTGGTTGTTGCGGGAGAGGGTCGTATGTACAGTATGTGACAGCATGAATGCCCCCTCATCGTGATTGATGGTGCTTGGCCCGTTTCCTGATTTCTATCTCCATGATCCCCCGTTTGAGTTTGTTGCTCTCCGAGCGGATGTTTCTTACGTTGTCCCAGTCCATGTTTCTTTTGCAGTGGTCTAATAGAGCTGACTTTAGGTTTATTTGGTCTGCTTTTTGTTTATGATCTTGTCCGACATCCTGATGTATCCTTGTCACATTCTTGTTTGTGTTTGTTTTTTTCTTATGCCTGGGTAAGATTTTTAGATGTCCAAGTCCCACCATGATGGTTTACTTTTGTCCTTGTTTTGCAGGGATTGTTACTAAACGTGCTGCACCTGAGGCAGAAGTGGCTAAGCTTGCAGAAGGCTGCCATGGCAGTCACCCTCTCTTTCAGTGGGCAGCCCCATGGTAAATGAAATGTAAACACTTTTAATAACAGTACAAGAGGGTACAACCTTCTCTTTTGAGGAAAATAAAATACACTGATACTCAAGGGTTGTTTTGAATTGACTGTAGAACTACACAAAAAAACCTTAGGTCTTTAACAACATAAAATATGATATTCAGAAGACTGTTGTTCTACAAACTACTGTCTGAACCTTTGAGCATAAACCAAAATTATGTAAAAGAAAGAGGTAAAAAATATGCAACTACATATTTGACATCAATAGTTTGGAAACTATCACTCTCAGCCCCAAATAGTGATGAGTCATCCAGTCCTAGCATTAATGGATTTGCTATTTTTGGTTTAGAGGGGGTGAAGTGAACCTTAGGGTGTTTTCACACAGGACCTAAATCGACCTGAGTTTTGGTTCCGAAGACAGTGCAACTGGATCAGTGTGAGCACGTCACTCGCATTTCTTGGACCAGAGGGTAGTTTCAGAGCAGCTTGGGTCGACCTGAAATGCAGCGCAAGTGATGTGTAAATGTGCACCAACTTAAGCACGTCCTAAATTCCAGATACTCCGCCTTTTTGAACTTAACAGGTGGATTTATTGACAGTGTTAAATAATAGGGTTACAGGGCATGCCTAACTATAATGTTTAGTATCATCATGTGTTTGCTGGCTATGAATGTTTTCTAATGTTAACATTAATCGGGTGTTTATAAACATTGGACAAATTACCCACAAGGGCTCAGCAGGCTAAGCATTATAAACGCTCATGTTTACAACTTACCAATACCTGGCTGTTCGCTGGTAATATCTGCTTATGGTCAGGACTCCGCGGTCCAACAGAATCAGTCTGCGCCTTGATCTGGTTTGCCCGCATCCGCGGAAGTCAGCAGCCGTGCCTCATTTTCAAATGGAATACTTTCCTGACATTAAAACAGACAAACTATGTAGAATGCCAACAGCACAGGGTTCTTTCAGGTTTCAGCAAGTTAAATTAAAGACATTTGAAGACCTTTATTAATTTAATTTAATACCAAAATAATACATTACCAGAAATATTCAAATGATCCCAGAAATTCAAAACCTTTTAGATGAATTTAGTTTTTAAAAATTCCCTTGCATTTAAAAAAGACACTAAAACATTTCAGTACTCAAACTGGTATGAAAACTGTACTTTCCTGACCACAGTTATCTCCCCAAAATAACACTAAGATCTGTCTACAGGTATATCTTACCGTCACACTGAGGCTGTCAGACATGATGACATTTTTATAAGTAAAACTGAGGATGAAAACTTTAAACCATTAATCTGAGATCTGAGAGAATCTGAATCTGAGACGTATTAGTTGAAATGTGAAACACTGTATACCTTCCACTGCTGCGGCAGCTCCTGGCTCAACCCAAATGTGTGAAAAACACCTTGCTGTTAGGTATGCATGTCCCCCATCATATATTATAGGGTTGTTGATTCTTTAGGTGATGCATTTTGGGCTGAGTTGATTGGATATGAATGACTCCACAAGCACATTTGTGGGTCAATAATTTTCCTCAGAGCCATTTTTTTCCAAGTGGCCTCAAACTTCCATTTTGAATCCAATAATTTAGCTGCAGAGGACTGTTCTCCTTCGCTAATCCTCTGGTTTAGAGCTGAACCATTTTGAAAAAAATCTATTTGCAATATTTCTGATATATATTGCAATTCTGATTTGGTTTGCAATGTAATCTTTTGAACTCCAGCTTCCATTTAGTGTTCACGGAGAAATGTATTTATAACATGAGATGGAGGATTACCACATGAGATGACATTAGAATATGAGCTGCTCTATATTCTATTCAAAGTTGAGATATTGACGGCTTTTTTACCAACTCAAAGATGCATTTAAAGTCATTTGAGGTGGCATTTCCTCTAGAACAGTTTTATACTTTGTACTTAAAACTGAAGTTAGATATTTATCTTATTTACACCACAGCCTCCCTTACTTGTGAACAAGACCCTGAAATACTGGAACTCCACTTGGGTTAGGACTGCACCCCTGCCCCACAGAGGACATTCCACCTTTTCTGGTAGAGGACGATGGTCTCGGGCTTTGAGGTGCTGATTCTCATCCCAGCTGCTTCCCATTCAGCTGTGAATCTATTTCTGCTATCCTCCCATGTCTTCTACTGATTCTTTGTGTATTCGTTTGATTAGTCTCATCATTTTAAAAGACCATTTAACCATCCATTCAAACTAGTTTTTTGATTTTATATCAATCATCAAGTCTAAAAGGGAACCCTTAACTGAACCACTTAAAAAGATGTCTTATTATTCTTTTATTGTTAATCTCAGAGAACATTCAGCCCAACTCTGCTCCGACCTCAGCTGTAAACGGATTTAATTCTAACCTGTCACTGTTTCTGTAATGGTGAGGGTTTTGATTTATGACATTTAAATCTCTGGAGTCTCCTTCCTCAAATGGATAATTGCATATGCTCATATTGTATAGCCTGATCCTTAAGTCGTCTCTGAATCTTGGCTGAAGAAATCCATTTCTAGCCCTGACGTATCCATCTCTGGGCACTGTGTTTTTGGTGAAGACAGGGTCTCTCAGGGTGAAGGGGGAAAAGGGGGTGAAGAGGGGGCTGCAATCTATAGTAAAGATAGTTTCTACTGCTCTGTCCTTTACTCTAAATCTGTGGCTAAGCAGTTTGAGCTGTTGCTCATGAAGGTCAATCTGTCCAAAAACTCATCTCTCACTATTGCTGGTTGTTATAGACCTCCTTCTGCTCCTGCCTACACTTTGCCTGCTTTGAGTGATTTAATGAAGAGCTTTTCTTTCAGGATCTCTGTACATGGCCAAATTCATCTTTCCTTCAACTGCAACCAGTCGTCCTGTCCCCTGCAGCTGAAAAACACCCCCATAGCATGATGCTGCCACCACCTCGTGTTTCACTGTTGGGATGGTATTGGGCAGGTGATGAGCAGCGCCTGGTTTTCTCCACACATACCGCTTAGAATTAACTCCAAAAGTTCAATCTTGGTCTCATCAGACCAGAGAATCTTATTTCTCTCAGTCCTGGGGAGTCCTTCATGTGTTTTTACAAACTCTATGCGGGCTGCTGCCATGCACTGAGGAGAGGCTTCCATCGGGCCACTCTGCCACAAAAGCCCCACGACTGGTGGAGGCTGCAGTGATAGTTGACTTTGTGGAACTTTCTCCATCTCCCTACTGCATCTCTGGAGCTCAGCCACAGTGATCTTTGGCTTCTTCTTTACTCTCTCACCAAGGCTCTTCTCCCACCATTGCTCAGTTTGGCTGGATGGCCGGGTCTAGGAAGAGTTCTGGTCGTCCCAAACTTCTTCCATTTAAGGACTATGGAGGCCACCGTGCTCTTAGGAACCTTTAGTGCTGCAGAAACTCTTTTGTAACCTTGTCCAGATCTGTGTCCTCGCCACAATTCTGTCTCTGAGCTCCTTGGACAGTTCCTTCCACCTCATGATCCTCATTTGCTCTGACATGCACTGTGAGCTGGAAGCTCTTATATAGACAGGTGTGTGTCTTTCCTAATCAAGTCCAATCAGTTTAATTAAACACAGCTGGACTCCAATGAAGGTAGAACCATCCTCAAGGAGGATCAGAAGAAATGGACACTGTAAGGGGTCTGAATACTTATGACCATGTGATATTTCAGTTTTTCATTTTAATGAATTTGCAAAAATTTACATGCATTGTTTTCTGTCGAGATGGGGTGCTGATATATATATATATATATATATGTCTGCAATTCATACCCTCCTTTTTTAATTGGAGGGTATGGTGTAGGTATATATATATATATATATATCAGCACTATCTCGGAAAAAAAGCAAATAAATTTTTGCAAATTCACAAAAATGAAAGGCTGAAGCTCCATGGTCATAAATATTCAGACCCTTTACAGTGTCCATTTCTTCTGATCCTCCTTGAGATGGTTCTACTCAGCTGTGTTTAACCAAACTGATTAACTGACCAGAAGACACACACCTCTCTATATAAGAACCAGCTCACAGTATATAAAATAAATGAGAATCGTCCAGCCTGGGTGATGTGAGATCTGGACAAAATTAAAAATGCCAGAAGGTTCTAGGCACGGTGGCTCACGCCAGTGATCACTTTAAATGGAAGAAGTTTGGGACGTCCAGGCTCTTCTAGACCCTGGCGTGGAGAGAGCCTTGGTGAGAGGTGGAAGAAGCAAAGATCACTGTGGCTGGCCTCCAGAATTCTCACAAAATCGAGCTATCACTACATCCCACCAGTCGGGGAGCATGGCAGAGTGGCCGATGGAAAAAATCGAACAGGTAGCCCGCATAGGACAAGAGCATGGCTCCCAGACTGAAGAAAAAAAACTCTGGTCTGATGAGACCAAGGTAGGAGCACTGGGATGGCATTCTAGCGGCCTGGCCAAGACCCCGGCCTCATCCCCAACAGTAAGCTGCCGGTGGTGGCTGTATCATGCTTGTGGTCGCAGCACTTTGCAGGACAGGACGGCAGTGCAGTTCGAGCCTGGCCATGTACAGAGACTCTGAAAAAAATATTTCATTAAATCACTCAAAGAAGCAGGCAGAGTAGGCAGGAGCAGAAGGAGGTCTATAACTGGCAGCAGCAGATGAGATGAGTTTTGGACAGACCCTGAGCAACAGCTCAGGCTGCCCAGCCACAGATTTAGAGTAAAGTTGGAGGCCGGTAAATATCTTTGCACGTTGCAGCCCCCTCTCGCCTTTCCCCTTTCACTGAGAGACGTGGCTCTGTGCCCAGTGCATCGGGGCCTTTAGAGGTAGTTTCTTCCGTAAGATTCGGGGCCGGCTAGGCGGCTGCCATCAGGGCCAAATGTCATAAAATCAAAACCTCACCACAGAAAGTGAGTGATGGGTTAGAATTAAATCCGTTTACAGCTTGAAGATGGAAACAGAAGTGATGTTCTCTGGATAACAATAAAGGGCATCTTTAAGTGTCGGATTCAAGGAGTTCCCTTTTAGACTTGATGATTGATATAAAATCAAAAACTTAGTTTGAATGGATATTTCAAAATGATATCAAACAGATACACAAGAGGACGGGGATGCTTTGAAATATTCACAGCTGGGAAGCAACTGGGACACCTCATGCGTCCTCTACCATGATCTAACCCAATGAGTTCAATGACTCAGGGTCTTGTTCTACAAGCAATGACAACAAACAAGATAGATATCTAACTTGTTTTTAAGGGTAGAAACCAACAAGAAGGAAATGCCACCTCAAATGACCCCAAATAAGTCTTGAGTTGTTAAAAAAAACGTCAATGTCTGGCTGCATATGGGAGGCAGCTCATATTCTAATGTCATCTCATGGTAATCCTCCATCTCATGTTATAAATACATTCTCGTGAACATAAATGGGCGGATAAAGACATTACATTGCAAACCAAATCAGAAGACACAGTATATATCAGAATATTGCAAATAGATAAAGAATGGTTCAGCTCTAAACCTGGAAAGGACAGAGCAGTCCTCTCAATAAATTATTGGATTCAAAATGGAAGTTTGAACACTGGAAAAAAGTAATCCTGAAAGGAAAATTATTGACCCACAAGGTAACTTGTGGAGTATTCATATCAATCAACTTCAGCCCAAAATACATCACCTAAAATCAACAACCTACTATGATGAGACATACAACAACAGGTGTTTGTTGGGTGAAGCCAGGTGGAAGGTATACAGTGTTTCACATTTCAACCTCGTCTCAGATTGGAACAGGTCTCAGATTAATGGTTTAAAGTTTCATCCTCAGTTTGCTATAAAAATGTCA
>JALJCO010000809.1:0-37500 GCA_023101725.1 Atherinomorus stipes | reverse complement strand
GTCCCTGGCCACTTCTTTCATCTCATTAAATGGGATTCCGAGGCGTCTCCAGGCCAGTCCGGACACAGTGTGTCCGAGGTCTTCTCCATCCTGACCAGGAGCTACCTCAGGAGGCCCATCTCATCTGGCTCCTCATGATGTATTAATGCATCAATCACCTACAACCACCAAAAAACTTTGTCAAAATGATTCTGATCAAGCAAACAAGCTGTGTGACTACAGTATATATGACACCAATCTTTGGATATTTCAATATTGAGTTCTTTTTCCTGTTTTTATTTTATTCTATTTTTATGTGTTTTTGACTGATAATGATTCATTCTGACAATGACTTGCTACTATGTACTTTATGGAGAAATTGTGGAGACATTCTCCTGATTTCTTCACTACAATAATCACTTCCATGTGAATATCAAAAGAATTTATCTGACTTCCAGAAAACTTCTATCTTCTTCCTCCATTATCCAATGTCTTTAGCTGCTCATTGTATGGGCACCTAAACAGCCACAAGGAGCCACAGGTATGGAAGGTTTCTCACACTGACGACCAGCAGAATGTGATCTATTTAATTTGGTTTATTTCCAGGTTAGATGCATTTTCATCTCAACAGGTAGAAAATCTGTCTGCTCCCACACCTGTAGCTCCATTCAGGACAACGTGATGACATCACAGGCACCCATACAAAGCGTGCCTTGACTAGCAGAAATGATTTACTTGTTTTTAGTTTGAATTTGAGTCTGACTCAGATTGAGTTTAATCAACATGAGATGGTGTCAGCAGCATTTATATTCTAGACTTTAACTATAAGTTTTTGGCTCTCAGCTGTTGTTTTTCCTTTTATAAATTAAGTATCTAAAGTCTGTGCAATACAGTTGAAGGCAAATGATGCAGATATGATCCTGAATAAACAATGACTGATTTAAAAAACAGCAGCATGGACTTGTTTCTACAATTTTAACTTCAGTCTTAAATGAGATGAGGACTTTACTGTAGTTGCAGTGAAATGATAGAAATATGTGACAGGACGTAGCAGAGCTGCTGTTTTCATCATGGACAAATGGAAACGTGTTCTTGGCCTCTTTCAGGTGAACATGATGAAACTTCTCACATGTGAGATGATTAGAACATTTCATACCAGCATTGTGTTCACATCTAAACAGCAGTGCTCAGAATGCTGGTCTAGATTCCACGGTTGCTATGGCTTCCTCAACTCTATCATCATTTAAAAACAAACATGTTTTCCAGATAAAAACGCTTTTCTGACTATTATCATTTTAGTTCAGCCAGTCCTCTTAGAAGACCAGTTGTTCATCTTTAGAGCCAGTTTTCACCTGACAGCATCAAACATGGTAAATGTGAGATTTGAGCTTATTTCTATTCTGCAGGTTAAAATTTAAGACTTTTACACCTGCTATATAAATATATTTATAATTTTGCCATTTCAAGAAAATAAAAACTGATTTCTGACAATGTTTAGTAAACATTTCTATTTTCTACGGCAAGTTGAGGAAAAAGTTCATGTTTTCTGGAACCTCTTCTTGATAAAACTGTTTTAATGTACAAAACTCTCATATCTCCAAATATTGTGAAAATGATTCATCAAACAGGAAGGTTTTTTTCTAAATTGTTCTGCACTTAAAAAGCTGAAATTAGGACAAAAAGGTGAAAATTTTTCAAGCCCCTCAACTACTAGTTGTCAAAGATGTAAACTTTGATGGAAAATACATCTAAATAAAACTGTGGATTAAATGGGAAGAGGTACCTCTGCCATAATAAAATGCAGGCCATATTTATCACTAAAATGAGCTAAATTACTAGAACAAGATTTAATTTAGTCCAAACTTCACTACTGGCCAGTGGTCTGGTCAAACACCAGCAGACATGATCAATACACTTCAAAGATAATGAATAGAGCAGCTGCATTGTCCTGGGTTGTGATTTCAGAACAAATGCATCTGCAAAGCAGAAATCTGGGTTGGTTATGGTAAAAGGAAGGTGACTTTATTCATTACTAATATTTATAAGGAATATATCCTAAAAAGCCAGAGTATTCAAACAAAAAAACTGTGTTACAGTAGAGAAAATCATGGCTACAGCACAAGAAAAGCTGCCATGGAAACGTGTTCTTGGCCTCTTTCAGGTGAACATTATAAACTTCTCATGTGAGATGATTAGAACATTTCATACCAGCATTGTGTTCACATCTAAACAGCAGTGCTCAGAATGCTGGTCTAGATTCCACGGTTGCTATGGCTTCCTCAACTCTATCATCATTTAAAAACAAACATGTTTTCCAGATAAAAACGCTTTTCTGACTATTATAATTTTAGTTCAGCCAGTCCTCTTAGAAGACCAGTTGTTCATCTTTAGAGCCAGTTTTCACCTGACAGCATCAAACATGGTAAATGTGAGATTTGAGCTTATTTCTATTCTGCAGGTTAAAATTTAAGACTTTTTAACCTGTTATATAACCTCATTAGTGGTTGTGAAGAGTACAAGTCTGGATGTGACTCATTTACAGGGAAAATTGTCAATTTGAAAATGTAAATTTGGGCTTTTGGTTTTACAATTTGTGCATTTCAAGAAAAAAAACACATTTCTGTCAATGTTTAGTAAACATTTCTGCTTTCTGGCAAATTGAGGAAAATGTTTATGTTTTCTTGAAACTTCTTCATTTAATAAAACTTTTTTAATATACAAAACTCTTTTTTTTCTAAATATTGTGAAAATGTTTTGATATATCAAAAGATGAATGTTTTCCTAAATTATTCTGCACTTAAAAAAGCTTAAATTCAGGAAAAAAGGTGAAAATCTTTCATTCCCAGTAACTACTAGTTGTCATAGATGTTAAACTTTGATGGAAAACACATCGAAATAAAACTGCTGAAGAAATGGGAAGCAGTACCTCTATCATAATAAAATGCAGGCCATATTTATCACTAAAATGAGCTAAATTAATAGAACAAGATTTAATTTAGTCCAAACTTGACTACTGGCCAGTGGTCTGGTCAAACACCAGCAGACATGATCAATACACTTCAAAGATAATAAATAGAGCAGCTGCATTGTCCTGGGTTGTGATTTCAGAACAAATGCATCTGCAAAGCAGAAATCTGGGTTGGTTATGGTAAAAGGAAGGTGACTTTATTCATTACTAATATTTATAAGGAATATATCCTAAAAAGCCAGAGTATTCAAACAAAAAACTGTGTTACAGTAGAGAAAATCATGGCTACAGCACAAGAAAAGCTGCCATGGAAACGTGTTCTTGGCCTCTTTCAGGTGAACATGATGAAACTTCTCACATGTGAGATGATTAGAACATTTCATACCAGCATTGTGTTCACATCTAAACAGCAGTGCTCAGAATGCTGGTCTAGATTCCACGGTTGCTATGGCTTCCTCAACTCTATCATCATTTAAAAACAAACATGTTTTCCAGATAAAAACGCTTTTCTGACTATTATCATTTTAGTTCAGCCAGTCCTCTTAGAAGACCAGTTGTTCATCTTAAGAGCCAGTTTTCACCTGACAGCATCAAACATGGTAAATGTGAGATTTGAGCTTATTTCTATTCTGCAGGTTAAAATTTAAGACTTTTTAACCTGTTATATAACCTCATTAGTGGTTGTGAAGAGTACAAGTCTGGATGTGACTCATTTACAGGGAAAATTGTCAATTTGAAAATGTAAATTTGGGCTTTTGGTTTTACAATTTGTGCATTTCAAGAAAAAAAAACACATTTCTGTCAATGTTTAGTAAACATTTCTGCTTTCTTGCAAATTGAGGAAAATGTTTATGTTTTCTTGAAACTTCTTCATTTAATAAAACATTTTTTAATATACAAAACTCTTTTTTTCTAAATATTGTGAAAATGTTTTGATATATCAAAAGATGAATGTTTTCCTAAATTATTCTGCACTTAAAAAAGCTTAAATTCAGGAAAAAAGGTGAAAATCTTTCATTCCCAGAAACTACTAGTTGTCATAGATGGAAAACTTTGATGGAAAACACATCGAAATAAAACTGCTGAAGAAATGGGAAGCAGTACCTCTTATTATAATAAAATGCAGGCCATATTTATCACTAAAATGAGCTAAATTAATAGAACAAGATTTAATTTAGTCCAAACTTGACTACTGGCCAGTGGTCTGGTCAAACACCAGCAGACATGATCAATACACTTCAAAGATAATAAATAGAGCAGCTGCATTGTCCTGGGTTGTGATTTCAGAACAAATGCATCTGCAAAGCAGAAATCTGGGTTGGTTATGGTAAAAGGAAGGTGACTTTATTCATTACTAATATTTATAAGGAATATATCCTAAAAAGCCAGAGTATTCAAACAAAAAACTGTGTTACAGTAGAGAAAATCATGGCTACAGCACAAGAAAAGCTGCCATGGAAACGTGTTCTTGGCCTCTTTCAGGTGAACATGATGAAACTTCTCACATGTGAGATGATTAGAACATTTCATACCAGCATTGTGTTCACATCTAAACAGCAGTGCTCAGAATGCTGGTCTAGATTCCACGGTTGCTATGGCTTCCTCAACTCTATCATCATTTAAAAACAAACATGTTTTCCAGATAAAAACGCTTTTCTGACTATTATAATTTTAGTTCAGCCAGTCCTCTTAGAAGACCAGTTGTTCATCTTTAGAGCCAGTTTTCACCTGACAGCATCAAACATGGTAAATGTGAGATTTGAGCTTATTTCTATTCTGCAGGTTGGAATTTAAGACTTTTACACCTGCTATATAAATATATTTATAATTTTGCCCATTTCAAGAAAATAAAAACTGATTTCTGACAATGTTTAGTAAACATTTCTATTTTCTCTGATCTGGCAAGTTGAGGAAAAAGTTCATGTTTTCTGGAACCTCTTCTTGATAAAACTGTTTTTAATGTACAAAACTCTCATATCTCCAAATATTGTGAAAATGTTTCATCAAACAGGAATGTTTTTTTTCTAAATTGTTCTGCACTTAAAAAGCTGAAATTAGGACAAAAAGGTGAAAATTTTTCAAGCCCCTCAACTACTAGTTGTCATAGATGTTAAACTTTGATGGAAAATACATCTAAATAAAACTGTGGATTAAATGGGAAGAGGTATCTCTGCCATAATAAAATGCAGGCCATATTTATCACTAATACTTGGAACAAATTGTTAGCATAAAATAGGCTAATTCAAATTCAAGCAAGCAATTTTTAAATAGATACTCATCAAATTGTATTTTATTCTTACTGTTGTTGAAAAATACAGCTAATCTAAAGGATAATAATATAACAATGGATAATTAATTAAAATGAGATCATTACACTAATACAGTGGTAAAATGTGAATGGACCCTGGACCAGTTTGGACTGGAAACTTGGGCCCCGTCTGGAATCACTTTTCCAGTGGATTTAATGAGGAAATGATCCCAATATTAAAATCCGCGCGCGGCCCTGACTACCCCATCTGGAAACAAACATGGCGTCAGACTCCTGCTGCTGCTATCTGCGCAGCTATTAGCTCTCATAAATCCACCTAAAAGAAAAACAAAAAGTGTGGACGAAGTCGTGGACACATTGACGTTTGCAGTGTGGACTTTCTACACCGCAGAATGAGTTGGAGGTGAGCGAATTAAATACTTTTAGAAATGCATTAATCGGCCATTAACTTCCTAGCTAGCTAACAAGCTAGCCACCGAGCTCTGAACCCTGGAGGCGCACATTTCTCCATTATAAAGTCACAAAAAACATGAAGTAATTCAGATAAACAGTTTATCAAAATAAGAAATAAATTATATGTTTTAATGTCAGTGAGTGAGGAGAATATTTAAATTATGAACTTGTGCTTGGTCATGTGTCCTGTCCACTCACTTATATAATTCTGCAAATAAACGTCCAAGTGCGATTAATTAATCCTTTATGTTTCTACATGTTAATTAACTGAACTGTTAACATGCTAGTCTCACTAGAAAGTGGATTTGGAAAGATGCCATGAACAATATTCTTTTACTGGAACATATCTAAGTACTAAACTAAGTGATAAATACTAAGTCGTCCTCAAAATTATTTATACCCTCCGATTAAAGAAAAGGCTAAATTGACAAAAGCAATTCAAATAACTAGAAACTAATAATAAATGAAAATTTACAAAGTTATAATTTAGTGAGATAAATTATTGCTTATGAATTGTGGTTGAAAATAATAATTTTTAAAAATCAAACAAACAAAACTGTCCCAGACAAATTAGAGCATCTTTTCCATGAACAGTGGACCAACATGTCAACCTGTCAGCAGGTGCAGACGTCTGATTGGACGTTACAGAAAACACCTGATTGCAGTGATTGTCTCAATGTGTTGCTCAACAAAATTTTAACCTCCTAGCCCCATCATGCTTGTTTATTTGTTTTATTTTATGGGTGTTTATTTTTAATATTTCTATTGAACAACAATTCAAAATCAGATGATTTTCATAGAATTTTTATTTATTAGTACTTTTAATCAATTTCAACTTATTTCACTGACAGATGACTTTTTTTCTGTCTTTAATTGGTATGAATAATTTGGAAAACGACCGTACATGTAATTGATGAAAAATACATGTCTCCAAACTCTCTAAATTATGCAGAAAATAATTCAGATCAGAGAACGTAGAAATGTGTTTACTGGCCAGAAATCAGATAAGAAAGATGATTGTTTAAAAAGTTGCTCTTATGTAAACCTAAAACATTTCAATTAGTTCAGTGAAGAAGTAATAAAACATTACAAGAAATGAAACACTGGCAACAGAACTGTGGGTTAAACAGGCTTCCAGGCTGTGAAATTTACTTAGAAGGTGACTTGTTTACTTCAGGTCCCGCAGGTGTGAAACTTGTTATATTTGCTGTTGACGTGCGGTTTGTCTCTTGTGTGTGTTTAGTTGCAAAACGAGTCCTGTCCCTTCAACTTTGGGGGAGACTGTCCTTCCTGCAGGGAAGTCGAGGTAATTCATCTCCTCTCATTTCAGGATCATTTTAATGTCACAGTTCTGAGAATCTGTCATTTTTCTTAAAGGAAATCTTCTTTTTTTTCCAATCTGGACCTTATTTTTTAGAAGTATATACGTGTATTTACTCACCGGTAAAGTTTCTGCATTACTTTGACTCTTTGGGATATCTTCCGAAGGACTCATAATGATACAGAAACTTTACCGGTGAGTAAATGCACGTACAAACTCCTAGAAATAAGGTCCAGAAAAAAAGAAAGTTATCCTTTAATTAGAGAAAACAGGAACTTTGAAGTTGATCTTTATTGTCCAAGTCTGCAGTGCATTTTAGAACATGAAGGTTTAATGTGTATACAAAGGACAGAACGTGGGATTCTTTAAAGGAGCAGTACACCCACAGAATGATGAAAAAAAGAAACTGAAACATGTCTTCATGTCTTCCAGGAGATCCACGCAGACCACCGCTGGTCTGTCCAGGAGACGCCACCCAGGGAGGTGTGGGACCTTCCCCCTTCTCTGGTTCTTCCTCCTCCTACTCCTCTTCTTTCTCCTTCCCCTCCTTCTCCTCCTCCCCTCCTTCTCCTCCTCCCTCTCCTCTCTCTGGTCCCTCCCCTCTTCCCTCTCCTCCTGCCCCTCTTTCTCCTCCTCCTTCTACTCCCTCCCCTCTTTTTCCTCCCCTCTTTCTCTCCCTTCTCCTTTTTCCTCTTCCGTCTATCTTCTCTCTCCTTATCCTCCCTCTCCTACTGCTTCCCGCTCCCTCTTTCTTCTCCTCCTCCTCTCTACTCCCTCCCCTCTTTTTTCCTCTCCTCTTTCTCTCCCTTCTCCTTTTTCCTCTTCTGTCTATCTTCTCTCTCCTTATCCTCCCTCTCCTACTGCTTCCCACTCCCCTCTTTCTTCTCCTCCTCCTTCTCCTCCCTCTTCTCCTCCTCCTTCTCTTCCCGTTCCTCCTCCTCTTTTTCCTCCCCCTCCATCTCTCCCTGTTCCTCCTCCCCCTCCCTCTCACCCCGGTCCTCCTTATCTTCCTCCTCTTCCTCCCTCTCTCCCTGTTTCTCCTTACCTCCTCCCTCCTCCTCCTCCCTATCTCCCTGTTCCTCCTTACCTCCTCCCTCCTCCTCCTCCCTCTCTTCCTGTTCCTCCTTACCTTCTCCCTCCTCCCCCTCCCTCTGTCCCCGTTCCCCCGTACCTCCCGCCTCCTCGTGGCCTCCCTGCAGTGCCGGGTCCAGCCAGCCCTGCTCCCCGCCTCCTGCAGCCGCCTCCTCTGACCAGCCAGGTAAGAGCTGCCAGTCAGAAGCAGGTGAGAGAGGAGGGAACAGACGATGTTGAAGATGATGACCAGTGATGAAGATTTCAGACTGGGAGGCAGCTACACCTGGGCGGGTCACCTGTCCGGGTGTAGCTGCCTCCAGCAGCCCTGAACTGGATTAATGGGGATGGAAAGGAGGTTATTTGTAAACGAGTGTAACGACTGTTGGAGGATTTTTTAAATGTTCATTTGAAACAGTTTTGATGAAAAGATTCACCTGATAGCTGATCAGATGTGATTGATCATCATCAAACAGGTCTCCTGTTCTCCGATTCTCTCCTATGATGGAAGAAAGTGTTTGTGTCAGTTCGTGGCCTCGTCACCATGGCAACATGTGTAACGTGTGTTTGTGTCTGCAGGTCACCCCGATGCCGATCCTGCAGCTCCCTGACGGCCGAGTCTTGCTCCTCGCTGGAAACCTGTAAGTGGAAGACGAGTCCTGATGCATGATTAGCATCAGCAGCAGAGTGTGTGTGTGTGTGTGAACGTTCGCTTGCTCTTCCTGCTTTAAAGTGTGTGTTTGTGTCTGCAGGATGCCGGTGCAGAACGCCTACCCCGGTCCAGCCCCCCGCCCCGCTGCACCCGCCCAGACCACCTGCTGCTCACAGTAAGTTCTCTCTCCACATCATCTGGTCCCTCCTGGATCAGGTTCTTGCCCGTTTGGTCTCAATATTTCTCTTTAAGAAACTTTTTTCTTTCAAGCGAGGCGTCATTGAAACGTGAGCTCAGCTCTGACTGTGTTTAATTGTTTTGTGATTGCAGGAAGAGAAAGCGTGATGACGCCGCCGACCGGCCGCATGTCAAGAAGCCACCCAACGCCTTCATGCTCTACCTGAAAGAGCAGAGGTCGATTGTGGCGGCTGAGCTTGGCGTGACCGGTAGCGCGGCCGTCAACACCATCGTGGGGGAGAGAGTAAGTAAACGTGCTCCAGTAAAAATCCCATCTTCATGCTGGTTTGTGATCTAGAGGCTAACAGTGTTTGTGGTCCTCCACAGTGGAAGGCCTTGACCCCAGAGCAGCAGGACAAGTATTTCCAGGAGGCCCATGCAGCGAGGCGCCAGCACGAGGCGGAGCATCCTGATTGGTCCAGCAGGGACAACTATGTACGTACACCGTGTTCACACACCATCACCTCACTGACAGAGAAGAGTTTCTATCAGCTGGTGTGAGAAGGAAAATCTTACGTGTCTTTTCTTGTGTTTGTAGGGTGTGAAGAGGAAGAGGATGCGCCGGAGGAGCTCAGCTGCCAGCATTTCTGGAGGTAACAGGATCACAGCATGTGACCATGTCATGTCAGATTGTTAGAATATGATTGTTAAAAGTTGAAGACTTCAGGATGTCGTTTAGCAGCGTAGAGGAGACATCAGCTGATTTACACATTAAAGGAATAGTACACCCACAGAGTGATGCAGCCAGAGATCGGACACTTTTCGTTATTGGCCAACTGTCATATAAAAAAAGTTCAGCTGCGCTTAAAACAAAAAGGTCGATAAAAGTCCACAAAAACTTGTCAATATTCCTCCATACTGCTCGTCCAATGTAATCCAAGTGTCCTGAGTGGGTAGCGTCCAGAATTTACTGGAAACTAACTGAAACATTTTAATCACGATGCTCTTTTTATTCTTCTGTCTCTAACAGGAACGCCATGAGCAAGAAGGGAAGTGGACCTGAAGCCCACCACATCTTTGAAAAGACCTGAAACCCACCACATCTTTGAAAAGACCTGAAACGCACCACATCTTTGAAAAGACCTGAAACGCACCACATCTTTGAAAAGACCTGAAACGCACCACATCTTTGAAAAGACCTGAAACGCACCACATCTTTGAAAAGACCTGAAACGCACCACATCTTTGAAAAGACCTGAAACCCACCACATCTTTGAAAAGACCTGAAACCCACCACATCTTTGAAAAGACCTGAAACGCACCACATCTTTGAAAAGACCTGAAACCCACCACATCTTTGAAAAGACCTGAATCCAAATACACTCTGGACAAGACCTGAATCCCACAACACCTGTGACCGGACCTTCATCCCCCCTAATCCTGTGACCGGACCTTCATCCCCCTAATCCTGTGACCGGACCTTCATCCCCCTAATCCTGTGACCGGACCTTCATCCCCCCTAATCCTGTGACCGGACCTTCATCCCCCTAATCCTGTGACCGGACCTTCATCCCCCTAATCCTGTGACCAGACCTTCATCCCCCTACACCTGTGATCAGACCTTCATCCCCCTACACCTGTGACCGGACCTTCATCCCCCTACACCCGTGACCGGACCTTAATCCCCCTACCCTTCATCCCCCTAATCCTGTGACCAGACATTCATCCCCCTACACCTGTGACCAGACATTCATCCCCCCTACACCTGTGACCAGACATTCATCCCCCTTCAGCTGTGACCGGACCTTCATCCCCTTACACCTGTGACCAGATATTCATCCCCCTAATCCTGTGGTCGGACCTTCATCCCCCTTCAGCTGTGACCGGACCTTCATCCCCCTACACCTGTGATCGGACCTTCATCCCCCTACCCTTCATCTCCCTACACCTGAGTTCCAACCTACATCCCCCTACACCTGTGATCAGACCTCCATCCCCCTACACCTGTGACCGGACCTTCATCCCCTTACACCTGTGATCAGACCTTCATCCCCCTACACCTGTGACCAGATATTCATCCCCCTAATCCTGTGGTCGGACCTTCATCCCCCTTCAGCTGTGACCGGACCTTCATCCCCCTACACCTGTGATCGGACCTTCATCCCCCTACCCTTCATCTCCCTACACCTGAGTTCCAACCTACATCCCCCTACACCTGTGATCAGACCTCCATCCCCCTACACCTGTGACCGGACCTTCATCCCCTTACACCTGTGATCAGACCTTCATCCCCCTACACCTGTGACCGGACCTTAATCCCCCCACACCTGTAATCGGACCTTAATCCCCCTACACCTGTGATCGGACCTTCATCCCCCTACACCTGTGACCGGACCTTCATCCCCCTAATTCTGTGACCAGACATTCATCCCCCTACACCTGTGACCGGACCTTTATCCCCCTCATCCTGTGACCGGACCTTCATCCCCCTACACCTGTGACCAGACCTTAATCCCCCTACACCTGTGATCGGACCTTCATCCCCCTACACCTGTGACCGGACCTTCATCCCCCCTGTCTGTGATCAGACCCTCATCCCCCTACGCCTGTGACCGGAGCTTTAATCCCCCTACACCTGTTTAGACCTTCATCCCCCTACACCTGTGATCAGACCTTCATCCCCCTTACACCTGTAACCGGACCTTCATCCCCCTATACCTGTGACCAGACCTTAATCCCCCTACACCTGTGATCGGACCTTAATCCCCCTTCACCTGTGACCAGACCTTCATCCCCCGTATACCTGTGACCAGACCTTCATCCCCGGTACACCTGTGATCAGACCCTCATCCCCCTACGCCTGTAACCGGAGCTTCAATCCCCTACGCCTGTGACCGGACCTTCATCCCCCTACCCTTCATCCCCCTACACCTGTGATCGAACCTTCATCCCCCGACACCTGTGATCAGACCTTCATCCCCCTACACCTATGATCGGACCTTAATCCCCCTACACCTGTGATCGAACCTTCATCCCCCCTACACCTGTGATCGAACCTTCATCCCCCTACACCGGTGATCAGACCTTCATCCCCCTACCTGTGACCGGACCTTCATCCCCCTACACCTATGATCGGACCTTCATCCCCCTACACCTGTGATCGGACATTCATCCCTCTACACCGGTGATCAGACCTTCATCCCCCTACACCTATGATCAGACCTTCATCCCCCTACACCGTGATCAGACCTTCATCCCCCTCCACCTGTGATTAGACCTTCATCCCCCTAATCCTGTGACCAGACATTCATCCCCCCTAATTCTGTGACAAGACCTTCATTCCCCTACACCTGTGACCAGACCTTCATCCCCCTACACCGTGATCAGACCTTCATCCCCCTCCACCTGTGATCAGACCTTCATCCCCCCTAATCCTGTGACCAGACATTCATCCCCCTAATTCTGTGACAAGACCTTCATCCCCCTAATTCTGTGACAAGACCTTCATTCCCCTACACTGTGACCAGACATTCATCCCCCTCCACCTGTGATCAGACCTTCATCCCCCTACACCTGTGATCAGACCTTCATCCCCCTACACCTGTAACCGGAGCTTCAATCCCCTACGCCTGTGACCGGACCTTCATCCCCCTACCCTTCATCCCCCTACACCTGTGATCGAACCTTCATCCCCCGACACCTGTGATCAGACCTTCATCCCCCTACACCTATGATCGGACCTTAATCCCCCTACACCTGTGATCGAACCTTCATCCCCCTACACCTGTGATCGAACCTTCATCCCCCTACACCTATGATCGGACCTTAATCCCCCTACACCTGTGATCGAACCTTCATCCCCCTACACCTGTGATCGAACCTTCATCCCCCTACACCGGTGATCAGACCTTCATCCCCCTACACCTGTGACCGGACCGTCATCCCCCTACACCTATGATCGGACCTTCATCCCCCTACACCTGTGATCGGACATTCATCCCTCTACACCGGTGATCAGACCTTCATCCCCCTCCACCTGTGATCAGACCTTCATCCCCCTAATCCTGTGACCAGACATTCATCCCCCTAATTCTGTGACAAGACCTTCATTCCCCTACACCTGTGACCAGACCTTCATCCCCCTACACCGTGATCAGACCTTCATCCCCCTCCACCTGTGATCAGACCTTCATCCCCCTAATCCTGTGACCAGACATTCATCCCCCTAATTCTGTGACAAGACCTTCATCCCCCTAATTCTGTGACAAGACCTTTATTCCCCTACACTGTGACCAGACATTCATCCCCCTCCACCTGTGATCAGACCTTCATCCCCCTACACCTGTGATCAGACCTTCATCCCCCTACACCTGGGACCAGACCTGCTTTCTCCTACACCTGTAACCAGACCTGCATCCCACTGCACCTGTGACCACATTTGCTTTTTTACCTGTGACTACAGTGCAACAACTCAATTCTTACAACGTATATTTTTATCATTTGTCAATATCTCTCATCACATTCAAAACAAGACATATTTACCTAAAGACAAACATTTCAGTGTGATAGAGAAACTTGTTTAAAGACAAATGGATTTTATATCAAGAAATCTCATCAAGAAAATGTCACTTGTTCATTTGGCAGAATTTCTTTGCTTATTACAGGCAAAAAGCTTATTTTTTACTTATTTAAAGGGTGGCCAAGATTTTTATGCGTGTAAGAAGCAAAATAGTTCTGCAAATAGAACTTTGATCATTTTTAATGAGATTTCCTGAAATAAATGCATCTGTCTTGAAACAAGGTCCTACATCTCACTAAAATGTTTCTCTTTGGGCGATTTGGTCTGAAATCGAGTGTGATAAGATTGATTGACTAGAAATTTTTAAAAAACTGTACTTTGCAAGATTTGAGTTTTTGCAGTGTAGTCACAGATGCAGCAGGATGCAGGTCTGGTCAGAGTTGTACTGTGGATCCCGCTACACCTGGGCCCAGACCCTCATCCTTCTACACCTGTGACCGGATCTTCATCCCCCTAATCCTGTGACCAGACCTTCATCCCCCTACACCTGTGATCAGACCTTCATCCCCCTACACCTGTGACCAGACCTTCATCCCCCTACACCTGTGACCAGACCTTCATCCCCCTAATCCTGTGAACAGACCTTCATCCCCCTAATCCTGTGACCAGACCTTCATCCCCCTAATCCTGTGACCAGACCTTCATCCCCCTAATCCTGTGACCAGACCTTCATCCCCCTAATCCTGTGACCAGACCTCCATCCCCCTAATCCTGTGACCAGACAGTCATCCCCCTAATCCTGTGACCAGACCTTCATCCCCCTTCATCTAAGACCAGACCTTAATCCCCCTACACCTGTGACCGGACATTCATCCCCCCCACATCTGTGACCAGACCTTCATCCCCCTACACCTGTGACTGGACCTTCATCCCCCTACACCTGTGACCGGACCTTCATCCCCCTAATTCTGTGACCAGATATTCATCCCTTTACACCTGTGACCAGACCTTCATCCCCCCACACCCTGTGATCGGACCTTAATCCCCTTACACCTGTGACCGGACCTTAATCCCCCTTCACCTGTGACCGGACCTTCATCCCCCCATACCTGTGACCAGACCTTCATCCCCCGTACACCTGTGATCAGACCCTCATCCCCCTACGCCTGTGACCGGAGCTTCAATCCCCTACGCCTGTGACCGTACCTTCATCCCCCCTATCCTTCATCCCCCTACACCTGTGATCGAACCTTCATCCCCCGACACCTGTGATCAGACCTTCATCCCCCTACACCTGTGACCGGACCTTCATCCCCCTACACCTATGACCGACCTTAATCCACCTACCCTTCATCCCCCTACACCTGTGATCGAACCTTCATCCCCCTACACCTGTGATCGAACCTTCATCCCCCTACACCTGTGATCAGACCTTCATCCCCCTACACCTGTGACCGGACCTTCATCCCCCTACACCTGTGACCGGACCTTAATCCCCCCCTACCCTTTATCCCCCTACACCTGTGACCGGACCTTAATCCACCTACCCCTTCATCCCCCTACACCTGTGGTCGAACCTTCATCCCCCTACACCTGTGATCGAACCTTCATCCCCCTACACCTGTGATCAGACCTTCATCCCCCTACACCTGTGACCGGACCTTCATCCCCCTACACCTATGATCGGACCTTCATCCCCCTACACCTGTGATCGGACATTCATCCCTCTACACCTGTGATCAGACCTTAATCCCCCTACACCTATGATCAGACCTTCATCCCCCTACAACGTGATCAGACCTTCATCCCTCTCCACCTGTGATCAGACCTTCATCCCCCTAATCCTGTGACCAGACATTCATCCCCCTAATTCTGTGACAAGACCTTCATTCCCCTACACCTGTGACCAGACCTTCATCCCCCTACACCGTGATCAGACCTTCATCCCCCTCCACCTGTGATCAGACCTTCATCCCCCTACACCTGGGACTAGACCTGCTTTCTCCTACACCTGTAACCAGACCTGCATCCCACTGCACCTGTGATCAGACCTTCATCCCCCGACACCTGTAACCAGACCTGCATCCCACTGCACCTGTGACCACATTTGCTTTTTTACCTGTGACTACAGTGCAACAACTCAATTCTTACAACGTATATTTTTATAATTTGTCAATATCTCTCATCACATTCAAAACAAGACATATTCACCTAAAGACAAACATTTCAGTGTGATAGAGAAACTCGTTTAAAGACAAATGGATTTTATATCAAGAAATCTCATCAAGAAAATGTCACTTGTTCATTTGGCAGAATTTCTTTGCTTATTACAGGCAAAAAGCTTATTTTTTACTTATTTAAAGGGTGGCCAAGATTTTTATGCTTGTAAGAAGCAAAATAGTTCTGCAAATAGAACTTTGATCATTTTTAATGAGATTTCCTGAAATAAATGCATCTGTCTTGAAACAAGGTCCTACATCTCACTAAAATGTTTCTCTTTGGGCGATTTGGTCTGAAATCGAGTGTGATAAGGTTGATTGACTAGAAATTTTTAAAAAACTGTACTTTGCAAGATTTGAGTTTTTGCAGTGTAGTCACAGATGCAGCAGGATGCAGGTCTGGTCAGAGTTGTACTGTGGATCCCGCTACACCTGGGCCCAGACCCTCATCCTTCTACACCTGTGACCGGATCTTCATCCCCCTAATCCTGTGACCAGACATTTATCCCCCTACACCTGTGATCAGACCTTCATCCCTCTAATCCTGTGACCAGACCTCCATCCCCCTAATCCTGTGAACAGACCTTCATCCCTCTAATCCTGTGACCAGACCTTCATCCCCCTAATCCTGTGACCAGACCTTCATCCCCCTAATCCTGTGACCAGACCTTCATCCCCCTAATCCTGTGATCAGACCTTAATCCCCCTACACCTCTGACCGGAAATTCATCCCCCCACATCTGTGACCAGACCTTCATCCCCCTTCACCCGTGATCAGACCTTCATCCCCCTACACCTGGGCCCAGACCCTCATCCTTCTGCACCTGTGACTGGATCTTCATCCCCCTAATCCTGTGACCAGACCTTCATCCCCCTACATCTATGACCAGACCTTAATCCCCCTACACCTGTGACCGGACATTCATCCCCCCACATCTGTGACCAGACCTTCATCCCCCTTCACCCGTGATCAGACCTTCATCCCCCTACACCTAGGCCCAGACCCTCATCCTTCTGCACCTGTGACCGGATTTTTATCCCCCGAATCTTGTGACCAGACTGTCATTCCCCCTAATCCTGTGACCAGACCTTCATCCCCCTACACCTGTGATCGAACCTTAATCCCCCTACACCTGTAATCGAACCTTCACCCCCCTTTACCTGTGATGGAACCTTCATCCCCCTAATTCTGTGACCAGACTGTCATTCCCCTTATCCTGTCACCAGACCTTCATCCCCCTAATCCTGTGACCAGACATTCATCCCCCTAATCCTGTGACCAGACATTCATCCCCCTAATCCTGTGACCAGACATTCATCCCCCCTACACCTGTGACGAGACATTCATCCCCCTACACCTGTGACCAGACATTCATCCCCCCTACACCTGTGACCGGACCTCCATCCCCCTACACCTGTGATCGAACCTTCATCACCCTTACACCTGTGACCAGACCTTCATCTCCCTACACCTGTGACCAGACATTCATCCCCCTACACCTGTGACCAGACCTTCATCCCCCTACACCTGTGACCTGACCTTCATCCCCCTAATCCTGTGACCAGACCTTCATCCCCCTATGTTCTGTGACCAGACCTTCATCCCCCTTATCCTGTCACCAGACCTTCATCCCCCCTAATCCTGTGACCAGACATTCATCCCCCTACACCTGTGATCAGACATTCATCCCCCTACACCTGTGACCGGACCTTCATCCCACTACACCTGTGACAGGACCCTCATCCCCCTACACGTGTGACCAGACCTTCATCCCCCTATACCTGTGACCAGACGTTCATCCCCCTACACCTGCGATCAGACATTCATCCCCCTACACCTGTGACCAGACATTCATCCCCCGACACCTGTGACCGGACATTCATCCCCCCACATCTGTGATCAGACCTTCATCCCCCTACACCTGGGCCCAGACCCTCATCCTTCTGCACCTGTGACCGGATTTTTATCCCCCTAATCCTGTGACCAGACTGTCATTCCCCTAATCCTGTGACCAGACCTTCATCCCCCTACACCTGTGATCGAACCTTAATCCCCCTACACCTGTAATTGAACCTTCATCCCCCTATACCTGTGATGGAACCTTCATCCCCCAATTCTGTGACCAGACTGTCATTCCCCTTATCCTGTCACCAGACCTTCATCCCCCTAATCCTGTGACCAGGCCTTCATCCCCCTAATCCTGTCACCAGACATTCATCCCCTTAATACTGTGACCAGACATTCATCCCCCTACACCTGTGACCAGACATTCATCCCCCTACACCTGTGACCGGACCTTCATCCCCCTACACCTGTGACCGGACCTTCATCCCCTTACACCTGTGACCAGACCTTCATCTCCCTACACCTGTGACCAGACATTCATCCCCTCTACCTGTGATCGGACCTTCATCCCCCTACACCTGTGATCAGACCTTCATCCCTCTACACCTGTGACCGGACCTTCATCCCCCTAATCCTATGACCAGACCTTCACCCCCCTACACCTGTGACCAGAACTTCATCCCCCTACATCTGTGACCGGACTTTCATCCCCCTACATCTGTGACCGGACCTTCATCCCCCTACACCTGTGACCGGACATTCATCCCCCTAAACCTGTGATCAGACCTTCATCCTCCTACATCTATGACCGGACCTTCATCCCCCCCACATCTGTGACCGGACATTCTCCCCCCACATCTGTGACCGGACATCCATCCCCCCACACCTGTTATCCGACCTTCATCCCCCTACACCTGTGACCAGACCTTCATCCCCCTACACCTGTGATCCGACCTTCATCCCCCTAATTCTGTTACCAGACCTTCATCCCCCTACACCTGTGATCCGACCTTCATCCCCGTAATTCTGTGACCAGACCTTAATCCCCCTTATCCAGTGACCAGACCTTCATCCCCCTACACCTGTGACCAGACATTCATCCCCCTAATCCTGTGAGGAGACATTCATCCCCCTAATCCTATGACCAGACCTTCATCCTCCTACATCTATGACCGGACCTTCACCCCCCCACATCTGTGACCGGACATTCATCCACCCCACACCTGTGACCGGACATTCATCCCCCCACATCTGTTACCGGACATCCATCCCCCCCACACCTGTGATCCGACCTTCATCCCCCTACACCTGTGACCAGACATTTATCCCCCAAATCCTGTGACCAGACATTCATCCCCCTACACCTGTGACCAGACCTTCATCCCCCTACACCTGTGACCAGTCATTCATCCCCCTACACCTGTGATCAGACATTCATCCCCCTACACCTGTGACTGGACCTTTATCCCCCTACACCTGTGACCAGACATTCATCTCCCTACACCTGTGACCAGACATTCATCCCCGCACACCTGTGATCAGACATTCATACCCCTACACCTGTAATCGAACCTTCATCCCCCTATACCTGTGATGGAACCTTCATCCCCCTAATTCTGTGACCAGACTGTCATTCCCCTTATCCTGTCACCAGACCTTCATCCCCCTAATCCTGTGACCAGGCCTTCATCCCCCTAATCCTGTGACCAGACATTCATCCCCTTAATACTGTGACCAGACATTCATCCCCCTACACCTGTGACGAGACATTCATCCCCCTACACCTGTGACCGGACCTTCATCCACCTACACCTGTGACCAGACCTTTATCCCCTTACACCTGTGACCAGACCTTCATCTCCCTACACCTGTGACCAGACATTCATCCCCCTCTACCTGTGATCGGACCTTCATCCCCCTACACCTGTGACCGGACCTTCATCCCTCTACACCTGTGACTGGACCTTCATCCCCCTACACCTGTGACCAGACATTCATCCCCCTAATCCAATGACCAGACCTTCACCCCCCTACACCTGTGACCAGAACTTCATCCCCCTACATCTGTGACCGGACCTTCATCCCCCTACACCTGTGACCGGACATTCATCCCCCTAAACCTGTGATCAGACCTTCATCCTCCTACATCTATGACCGGACCTTCATCCCCCTCACATCTGTGACCGGACATTCTTCCCCCACATCTGTGACCGGACATCCATCCCCACCACACCTGTTATCCGACCTTCATCCCCCTACACCTGTGACCAGACCTTCATCCCCCTTATCCTGTGACCAGACCTTCATCCCCCTACACCTGTGATCCGACCTTCATCCCCCTAATTCTGTTACCAGACCTTCACCCCCCTACACCTGTGATCCGACCTTCATCCCCGTAATTCTGTGACCAGACTGTCATTCCCCTTATCCTGTCACCAGACCTTCATCCCCCTAATCCTGTGACCAGGCCTTCATCCCCCTAATCCTGTCACCAGACATTCATCCCCTTAATACTGTGACCAGACATTCATCCCCCTACACCTGTGACCAGACATTCATCCCCCTACACCTGTGACCAGACATTCATCCCCCTACACCTGTGACCGGACCTTCATCCCCCTACACCTGTGACCGGACCTTCATCCCCTTACACCTGTGACCAGACCTTCATCTCCCTACACCTGTGACCAGACATTCATCCCCCTCTACCTGTGATCGGACCTTCATCCCCCTACACCTGTGATCGGACCTTCATCCCTCTACACCTGTGACCGGACCTTCATCCCCCTAATCCTATGACCAGACCTTCACCCCCCTACACCTGTGACCAGAACTTCATCCCCCTACATCTGTGACGGGACCTTCATCCCCCTACATCTGTGACCAGACCTTCATCCCCCTACATCTGTGACGGGACCTTCATCCCCCTACATCTGTGACCAGACCTTCATCCCCCTACATCTGTGACGGGACCTTCATCCCCCCACATCTGTGACCGGACATTCTTCCCCCCACATCTGTGACCGGACATTCTTCCCCCCCACATCTGTGACCGGACATCCATCCCCCCCACACCTGTTATCCGAACTTCATCCCCCTACACCTGTGACCAGACCTTCATCCCCCTACACCTGTGATCCGACCTTCATCCCCCTAATTCTGTTACCAGACCTTCATCCCCCTACACCTGTGATCCGACCTTCATCCCCGTAATTCTGTGACCAGACCTTAATCCCCCTTATCCAGTGACCAGACCTTCATCCCCCTACACCTGTGATCGGACCTTCATCCCCCTACACCTGTGACCAGACATTCATCCCCCTAATCCTGTGACCAGGCCTTCATCCCCCTAATCCTGTCACCAGACATTCATCCCCTTAATACTGTGACCAGACATTCATCCCCCTACACCTGTGACCAGACATTCATCCCCCTACACCTGTGACCAGACATTCATCCCCCTACACCTGTGACCGGACCTTCATCCCCCTACACCTGTGACCGGACCTTCATCCCCTTACACCTGTGACCAGACCTTCATCTCCCTACACCTGTGACCAGACATTCATCCCCCTCTACCTGTGATCGGACCTTCATCCCCCCTACACCTGTGATCGGACCTTCATCCCTCTACACCTGTGACCGGACCTTCATCCCCCTAATCCTATGACCAGACCTTCACCCCCCTACACCTGTGACCAGAACTTCATCCCCCTACATCTGTGACGGGACCTTCATCCCCCTACATCTGTGACCGGACCTTCATCCCCCTACACCTGTGACCGGACATTCATCCCCCTAAACCTGTGATCAGACCTTCATCCTCCTACATCTATGACCGGACCTTCATCCCCCCCACATCTGTGACCGGACATTCTTCCCCCACATCTGTGACCGGACATTCTTCCCCCCACATCTGTGACCGGACATCCATCCCCCCCACACCTGTTATCCGACCTTCATCCCCCTACACCTGTGACCAGACCTTCATCCCCCTACACCTGTGATCCGACATTCATCCCCCTAATTCTGTTACCAGACCTTCATCCCCCTACACCTGTGATCCGACCTTCATCCCCGTAATTCTGTGACCAGACCTTAATCCCCCCTTATCCAGTGACCAGACCTTCATCCCCCTACACCTGTGATCGGACCTTCATCCCCCTACACCTTTGACCGGACCTTCATCCCCCTACACCTGTGACCAGACATTCATCCCCCTAATTCTGTTACCAGACCTTCATCCCCCTACACCTGTGATCCGACCTTCATCCCCCGTAATTCTGTGACCAGACCTTAATCCCCCTTATCCAGTGACCGGACCTTCATCCCCCAACACCTATGACCAGACCTTCATCCTCCTACATCTATGACCGGACCTTCACCCCCCCACATCTGTGACCGGACATTCATCCACCCCACACCTGTGACCGGACATTCATCCCCCCCACATCTGTGACCGGACATTCATCCCCCCCACATCTGTGACCGGACATTCATCCCCCCACATCTGTGACCGGACATCCATCCCCCCACACCTGTGACCAGACCTTTATCCCCCTACACCTGTGACCAGACCTTTATCCCCCTTCACTTGTGACCAGATCAACATCCCATTACACCTGTGACCAGACCTACTTCCCACTACACCTTAGACCACTCTGACCAGTTAGTAGTTTCAGGCATCTGTTTCAAAATGAACAAATATTTGCACAAACACAATAAAGTTTCTTTGTTTGAACATTACATTTCTTGTCTTTTTTGTGTATTTAATAGAACACAGGTTGAAGACGATTTGCAAATCATTGTCATGTTTTTTTAATTTACATTTCACACAATGTCCCAACCTCCTTGGAATCTGGCTTTGTAGTTTAAGTGACGTTTATCATCTGATCTTTAAGCTAATTGGCTAGTCCGTCACGGGGAGAAGCACATGTGGACCCTCAGTGAGGGCGCTGTGCTGGATCCGCCACTGCAAGTCCTATGATAACATTGATGGTGACTTGACAAAGGATGTGTATACTGAGTTTTTAGTGTTTTTTAAGTGGTGTACGTATTATTTCATTACTGTCTTCATTTGGTTGTTTATATTTGTATCAGACTGGTGATATTCACAAGGTTAATTTGGGGATGTGTTATTTAGCCTAATCTTATCTGTGAACCTGGTGACCAGACCCTAAGCCAGCACCTCCAATCAGAACAATGTGTCCTTCATTAAACACCATATGGGTGATATGGACATGAGGGGAGGGAGAAGTAACAATGTAAAAATGAAGGTGAAACAGATATTTGAGTAGTCACTGCATTAGAATAACTGTTGTATGTTAATTTTCTTAGAAGCCGCAATGAAACGGCGCTGAAGTAGCCTGGTACACCAGCCTGACTAACGCCATATCTCATACATGGGCCGTGTCTCAATCCACGCACTTGCCTGAGTGCACTGGAATTCAGGGCATAGTGCGCACTGTGTACTTTGTAGTGTACACTATTGTCGCTAAATGCTGACCCAAACAGAGCACTGCACTTACAGGAAGTGACGGACTAGCATTACCCGCTAACCTGAGCTAACTCTACTAAGCTGGTATAACCGCAGCCTCAAGCACATGACCAGATCATAACTGTCATCAGGGAGTGAACAGCTTGGTAGCATGCCACAATATACATAAGTAATTATGTCTAAATCATTTCATAAACGTTACTTAAATCAAGTAAAATACCGCCTCCGATGCAGCAGGGGTCGCCACCGCGTCATTCATTGCCATTATTCAGCTCTGAAACCAGTTTGAAAGTCCCGCCTCTTCCTCCACGTTCACAAGATGGCGTCCATTTAGTGCGAGTAGTGTGCTTCATTCTGCACTGCATTTTTGGGCGTGATTAGGGCAACATCCTGGTACTTTCAGTGCACTGACATTGTCGCTTAAATGACACCATGTGTGCACTACACACTCAAAAACAGTGTTTGAAGTGCTCAAGTGCGCGGTTTGGGACAGACCCATGGTGTTAGTCAGGCAGGTGGACCAGGCTAGCACTGAAGCTGCAATGAAAACGCGACGAAATAGTGATGAAACGGAGACATAGTAGCGATTAAGCTGCAACAAAGCTGAAATGAAGAGATGGCGACGTAGCGGCAATGAAACGGCTACAAAACTGCGATGTAGCGGCCACAAAGCAAAGACGAAGTGGGGTCGAAGCTGCAACGAAATGGCTACGTAGCGGCGAAGAAATTGTGATAAAACGGCAACATAGTGGCGCCGAAACGGTATAACGAGATGGCAACAGCTACAAAGCGGCAATGAAACGGTGGCAAAACGGCGGTGAATCTGCCACAAAAGCTCAGATGAAACGGCGAAGTAACGTCAACAAAGCAAAGACGAAGTGGCGTCAAAGCTGTGACGAAGCTGCTAGAAGTTGTGATGAAGTTGTGATGAAATGGCAACGTAGTGGCAAAGAAACAGCTATGAAGCGGCGATGAAACACGTCGAAGCTGCAACGATTTTGCGACAAACTGTAATGAAACTGCGACGAAGCTGCAACGAAACGGCAATTGAGCGGTGACGAAACTGGGACATAGCAGCGACGAAGCAAAGACAAAGTGCTGTCGAATCATTTTCCAGGACAACTCCAGCTTTTCCAGGACATTTTACTCTTTTTCTCATTTTCCATCAGTTTTCCATGACTGGAAAAATGTTCAACCATTTTCCAGGAGGACGCGTGGGAACCCTGATGTTTGGTGTTTTTATGCTGCATAGGTGCCTTACCCATCGCTTAGATTTCAAATCTACATTGCGAATTGTTTAATAAAGCAGGTTGAAACTCTGTGACTCATAATTAATTCAGCACAGCAGATTACTGGAGGCCTGCTCTGCACCACTACACTTCCAAACACACCCCGGACCTGCAGCATCATTTAAAAAAATAATCTATTTCCTTGTGAGTCAGGAATGAGGAAGGAATAGTGGAACTGGTGCAAGTCAATCATATCCTTCTGTTCCCTCACTTCCTTGTATCCTGATTCTCATACTCAGTTGAAGAATAATAGCAGTAATAACAGCTTCATTTTCATAATCTCTGACATCTATAGATGAAGAGACGAGTGGACAAACGTGTTCTCTGTTTAAACACAGTCTGCTTCCTGATGCCAGACAACCTGCAGCTGATCTGCTTCCTCAAGACATCCAGTCTAACTCATACTGTGTGACCTGCGACTGCAGAGCGCTGACACGGCAGAAATATAAATACTGCACCTCTCCAGGAAATTATTTATATTTTCATTGGCTAGGATGGAAAAAGAGCAAACATTAATTTGCATTTGGGAAACCCTCATCCATTTACTTTCAGCTCATGCATTTCATATTGAAATGAGTCCATTACAATCCATTAGTGCTGCTGGAACTGTAATGGGGACAGAGTCTCCCTGATCCTGCAAAGCTCTGTTCTCTGCCTTCAAGGCTGCTCCTCTTGAAACCTGATGTGCATCAGCAGTAATCACATTAAAAGCTGCCTATTCTGAATCCAGGCGCTGCCTGTTGGGCCTGGCTCCTCCTCATCAGCGTGAAACAAAAGAGATTAAATGAACAGTGTCTCCCTAAATTCAACACAGGTGTTTCATTTTAGTGTTTAGATTCACTTTGTATTCATCAGCAGTTCACAAGAACATTTTCAGACATACCAGTGAGAAAAAAATGGAGACTACATGTCTCTGTTTAATCTCAATCAGTGTTAATTCAACAGAGCAGTAAATAATAATAATACTAAAAAAAAACTTTTGTTGCAATATCATGAGGCTTATTAATAAATGAAATGCAAATGTGAATTTAAAATTGTCTAAACACCACCCCCTGCTGGAGAAGAAGGAAAACTGCACACACACACACAAAAAAAGAACATTTGCTTTAAAAATATGTTTCAGCAGGATTATGTCATGAAAAAATAAAAAGTATAAAAATACATTGTCCTTTGTGAGTCACATTATTCAGAAATTTCTTATCAGCCACCTAAGTGAGCAGTTATTATAGTTGGTTAAACAGAAAATTGATTTATTTAGATGTTTTTAACATGTGAAAGGCCTCCTTCCACTGAAAACCCGTTTAACTTGCTCCTTCTGAAATACGGAGGGTTTCCCCTTGTTTACTTACACATGCTGACTTGCTAGCGTTGCGTTCCCCCCAGTCGGCTGTGCTTTCTCATCAGAGAAACAATACGAAGAAAAGAGCGAATCGGGAACAGCCTCGCACTTCTACGTCACATTGCAAATAGCGTATCCCACGTGGGGTTTCTATCTGTCCATTGGAAGGCAGGTAACCCTCCACTACACACTAGAAGTAAAGACGGCACGACTGTAGCTTCGGAGTTGAGAAGCTAATTAGCTAACTGTTTGTTAGCATGACGGAACAAACTTGTTTGTCGGCTCTATTTCCTGTCTGTAACAAAATAAGAGCGGAGGGCGGAGCTTCCTTCATACACTGATGGGAGGCAGCCAATCAGACAGAAATTCATGAGAAGGACCCGGAAAAGCTGCCGTTGGACCACAAGCCTCTCTTCTAGTATACAAATACAGCTGGATACAAAGATACCAGAAGGTTTTTTTAAACAGAAACGATGCAGAATGCATTCAATAATAATGGAGAACACAGAAATATTAATGAATTGACCATGGAAGTACAACTTTAAATATATCCTTTGATAATTAGTAACGCATTAAACTACTAATATAAGAAAAAAACTGAGCAAAAGAACCAAAGCAGTGTGAAAAACAAAGAACATCTTTCCAGCTGAACACCACTTAGCAGATGTAATGAATTAACCATTAAGCACCTGTGCAGTTTTAGTGTGTGGAATGTGAAGGAGGAAAGACATCAAAATTGATCGTAGTGAAGCAATTATTTCCACCCAGACTCAGATCAGAGTTTAATGTCTGGAAAATCTGACAGAACCTTAAGAGTTATATCTCCGTCTCTGTATCCTGCAATTTGAATGTTTAATGTTAAAGGTACAGTGTGTAAAAAAATCAAAAGGTCAGCGGCAGGAAAACTGATATATAATCCCAAACTGTGTTTCTTTTGATGTGTAATTGCTACACTCGAATAGCTGTTTTGTGTATATTTATTTAGAATAAATCATTTATGTCTACTTGCTGGGGGTGCACATACATGGAGGCTGCCAAATTTGAGTCGCCATTTTTACTACAGTGTCCCTAAAAGGACAAAAAAATGTGAGTGAAGTGAGAACCCTCTGAACTTTCAAACTGCTGTACCAGCTTTGTTTAGTGGGAGTTAGAGACTGTTTGGGATCAGTAATGCCTTAAAAGACGTTAAAAATAGTTACTCAAAGTAGCTGCACTGAGACCACTGGATCTACTCAGATTAAAACATCTTTATGTCTGGGAGAATTTTGGCCACTAACGGCCACCGTACATTCACAACAGTGCTGGAATCTTAAGTCACTTGAAAGAAAACATCTAGTACCCATTTTGACCACTAGATGTCAGTAATTCTTACATACTGTACCTTTAAAGTTCATGACAGTGCAATTAAAGCAACCCTTACCAATGTTGCATTGTTACACTGTTTTTTTAATAGGAAAAAATGTTATGGATGAGGTAAAGGAACTCTGAAATACAAGACAGACCCACCATTAATCAAAATAAAATAGACCTCTGCTTCTGAATTAGGGGGCGGAGGGAATGGGGGGTGGGTCTTCAGAATGAGGCAGGACGACTGATATTAAAATAATTTTTCTGTGCTTTCTGAAATGCAACATTGGTCAGAGTTGCTTTGAAAAAAGGCTGAACTTGTATGGTTTGTTGGGATTAGTTGCAGGAGAAAACTATTCTCTCCTAGAATGAACAGCACGGCTTAGATTTGCAAATCTGCATCTGGACAAAAAAAGAAGACATCTGGGACAACGTTCCCCAGAAAGATGAGACCAAAGTGGAGAGTTCTTGTCATAACTCATACTATGTCAAGCACTGTGGTGGGGGAGTCATGGCGTGGGCATGTTTTGCAGCCACATTATAGTTACTGAGTTAAAGGTGAACTGTGTTTTCATTTTGTCTGATTACAGAGAAATGATGACGTTATTGCTGCTCCAGGTGCTTCTACCAACTACTGAATCAGGATCACATGCTACTTCTGCTTTTTAGTTTAGTTTCTGTTAAATTATGATTGGGTGTAATATGTCACCTGAAGTTGTGTTTGTCTTATTCTAAATCTGCTGTAGATCAGATGGTTTTCTCTTATATTCTGATTCCTAATAGTTTAGAGGGTGATGGTGTCATTTCTGTTTTCACACGACTGTTTCTGCTCGTTTAAATTGCTACAAAGCTGCAAACACTGCTGCACGTTGACACACTCTGGTGAATCCAGCAATGAAAACTAAACGTAACCAACAAATCTTTCACATTTTCAACCACTTATAATTATTGTTTCAGACATTTTGGTCCTCAGATGTTCATCCTGATTAAGAAGTCTCTAATCTTCAGTGGATGAAGGTCTGAGGATCTTCGGGCTCCATCACTAAGCTGCTAGATGGTAGCTAAATTCAGCGCGGTGTAGACCAGGTTGGTTGTGGTGCAGAGGAAGCCGATCAGGTTGCAGAGGTTGGACAACCCGTGGTACCGTCCGAACGAGCTCTTGTAGGCTCTGTACTAGGGGTCCTGCTCTCTGAGCTTAGCGTAAGCCTCTCTCTGACTGCTCAGGCCGACCTGGTTCCCCAGGCCGTGCTCCTCCTCCACCGCCCTCATCTGGAACATCACCTCCGTGGCTGCCGGGCCGAACCACTGGGCGTTCATGCCCGCCATGATCAGCGCCACGAAGAACAGAAGCATCTGCAAGATGACCAGAAGACGGAGATGCTTACAGGGGCCGACTCAAATCATCCTCATGAAGACGTTTTAATATTCTTCCTCACCTGCAAGCCTTCGTGCCACTCCAGCAGCTCTCTGGGGTGGTACACTGCAAACACAGCCAGGCTGATGAAGTTGCTCCCCAGCAGGCAGTAGAAGTAGACGGGGAAGAGCTTACTCTGGACCAGACCGAAGGTGTGCAGAGTTACCTGCGTCACCAATGCAAACCCTACAAACAAAACACGAACACTTAAAACAGACCTCATTCAGTACAGTACGTTGTAGCTCTTTCAGGGTTCCCACTCTTCTCTAGAAGTCGTTTTCCAGGACTTTTCCAGCTGCTACAGTACAAATCAAGTTATCACAACATAGACTAATAACTTCCAACCCCAAGCTTTTGGAGAGGTGTTCTACAATTGTAGCTTATATTTTTTTACAGCGATGAAGTAAAGACGAAGAAAAGACAAGGCAGAGACAAAACAGAGGCGAAGTGGAGACGAAGCAGAGATAAAGCTGCGACGAAGCTGAGATGAAACGGCAAAGTAGCAGTGACAAACTGCTATGCAACAGAGATGAAGCTGCAACGAAGTGGTGTCGAAGCAGCGACGAAATGGCAATATACCGGTGACAAAGCTGCAATGAAACGACGATTAAACAACTACGACGCTGCGATGAAACAGCGACGAAACGGTGATGAAATGGTGATGTAGCAGTGACAAAGTGGTGACAAAGCGGCGATGAAATGCGGCAAAGCTGCGCCGATTTTGTGACAAAATTGCGCCGAAGCTGTGACAGCGATGAAATGGCGATGTAGTAGCGACAAAAACTACGACGTAGCTGCGACAAAGGAAAGACTACGCAGCATTGATGCGGCAACTAAAAGGAGGAAAAATAATTTTCAAGGACAACTCAAACTTTTCCAGGACATTTGAAAGTTTTTCTCATTTTCCATGTGTTTTCCAGGACTGGAAAAATGTTCAATCATTTCCAGTTTTCCAGCGCGTGGGAAACCTGCCTATAATTAAGTTGAAACGACTTCTTTTCTTTTTCCATTTTTCTTCACACAATTTCTGAAAGTTATTTTTAAGTAAAGTTTATTTCAGTGACTTCCACCCAGGCAATTTGTTGGGTGTCATCAACAAATATGTTCGATTTGGAATGTTCTAGCATTGCACTAAAGCTTAGCAAAGTTCATGTTGGGATTTTTTCATATGTATAAATAAATTAAATTAAATATAAAAACACAAAGTGCATAAGTCGTGTGCTGCGTCATCACAAGTTTCGGCCGAAAACCGAAAATGCACTTTTAGGAAAAACTTTTTTTTTTTTAAAGAAAACTTTCGGTGGCTGAATTTTCGATGCATATCTATAAATAAGAATATTTATTTTATTCTTCAAATATGGAGAAACTGCAGAACAGCTGGAAACATGGTTTATTTTGCATATGTGTGTGTTTTACTTCATTTTTTCATTTATTTATTGCTCACAGTATATTCATTGTATTAATTTAATGTTTAATACACTACAAAACAGCTATATGGGTACATATTTGAAGCCTATATTTTTTTCAGTTTGAACGTTTTGCATAAATCATTAATGAAGTGTTGTTTGAAAGTAGGGATGGGTGATATGTTATTGTGTGTGATATATCGTCAAAGAAATTCCCCACGATAATAATTTGCTATCTCATGATAAAAACGAGAAATTCAATTTATCAAGTTGTATGTTGCACTACTTTGGGTTTTTTATAAGCTAAGTTACTTTTGCTGTTTGCATCGTTTGAATAAATGTGGAATTTGGTCTCTCATATTTCAGACTTGTTTGATTGGTGTCACTACAGTTTTTCGGTACAGGTGTACCGCTTAAACTTAATTGATGTAGTTTAGTGGCTTCTAGTATTTTGTAGGGCTCTCAAGACAGAATCAGGGTTCACACTCTTTTCTTGAAGTTCTTTTCCAGGACTTTTCCAGCTGCAACAGTATGAGTCAAGTTATCACAACGTAGACTAAAAACTTCCACCCCAAGCTTTTGGAGATGTGTTCTACAATTGTAGCTTATATTGTACAGTGACGAAGCAGAGACGAAGCGGAGACCAGGAAGCAGAGACAAATAGACAATGAATTGGAGATGAAGCAGAGACGAAGAGACGACGAAGAGGCGACCAAGAGACGACGAAAAGACGACGAAGAGACGACGAAGCGGCGACGAAGCGGCGACGACGAAGTAGAGATGAAGTAGAGACAAAGAGGTGAAGAAGAGGCAACGAAGCAGTGACGACGAAGTAGGCATGAAGCGACAACGAAGTAGAGATGAAGCGGAGATGAGGAAGCAGAGACAGACGATGAAGTGGAGATGAAGCAGAGACGAAGAGACGACGAAAAGTGGACCAAGAGATGACGAAGCAGCGACGACGAAGTTGAGACGAAGAGACGATGAAGCAGCGACAAAGCAGTGACAACGAAGTAGAGACGACCTGGAGATGAGGAAGCAAAGACAGACAATGAAGTGGAGATGAAGCAGACACGAAGAGACAACGAAGCAGCGACAAAGCAGTGACAAAGTGACGAAGAAGTAGACACGAAGCGACGACGAAGTAGAGACAAAGAGGCAACAAAGAGGCAACAAAGAGGCAACAAAGAGGCGACGAAGAGGCAACAAAGTAGAGACGAAGAGGCGATAAAGCAATGATGAAGTAGAGACAAAGAGGCAACAAAGTAGACACAAAGTAGACACAAAGCAGACACAAAGCAGAGACGAAGAGATGACAACGTAGAGATGACGAAGCAGCGACAAAGCAGCAAAGAAGTAGACAGGAAGCGACGATGAAGAGGCAACGAAGAGGTGACAAAGCGACGATTAAGTAGAGACGAAGAGGCGACGAATCGGTGACAAAGTGGAGACGAATCTATGACAAAGCAGCGACGACTCAGGACAACTCAAGCTTTTCCAGGACATTTTACTCTTTTTCTGATTTTCCATGTGTTTTCCATGACTGGAAAAATGTTCAATCGTTTTCCAGGTTTTCCAGGACGTGTAGGAACCCTGAAAATGTAACGACAGATTTATAATACAAAATATTACGCTGATAGTTTTTACCGTCATTACCATGATAACAAACAGAAATTATCGTGATACATTTTTGTCCATATCGCCGCTCATCCCTATCTGAAAGAGAGAAACTCTAAATAAATGTATCATGTCACTAAAAAAATAATTGTGATTTTAATATTGATCAAAATAATCGTGATAATTATTTTTTCCATAGTTGAGCAGCCTTATGTTTAAATGGCAGGAGACCAGAGGCTCATACTGTTTTATGGTCAGTGATGGCTTTGATAAGAACATCATCAGCATCCAGTCATCGGTGAGGATCCGGACACACTTTAATGTTGCTCGCCAGTTTCCCAGGCTGCAGGATGGATGAGAATGGGAACTCCTTTATGGCACACGGCATCATTATCTCCCATAAAGCAAATACAGGCCGTTATGGTGTGGTGCAGCCAGGTCCTTCAGCTGGCACTGTTTGCCGAGCCTGGAGCCAGCAGGCTTCCTCAAGCTACAGGAAATGACCACTATTGATTAGTTGGCAGCTGCCACATCTGTTTTCCAATTAAACAAAGACCTGAGACACAAACATGATTGTTCAGTGTAAATAAAAATTAGTAACCTATAGTTAAACCTAAGCTTGATATTTCATTGCGTGCTTTTCAGTAGCAGCCAGAAATGAGGGGAGTGTGAAGCGAGGAAAACCTCTGGATCAGGAAACTTACCTTCTTTTAGGAGGAAAACAAACGTCCAACTCGGTTCACTTTAGGATCTCGACTCTATTATCTTGTGTCCAAGTGTAAGGTGCCGGGAAAACGTAGCAGAAATATGTCCACAGTCCTGAAAATGTCCTTCCTGCTCCAGGGACAGAAGCCGCTGCCGACGCGCCTCCTTCCTCAACAGGCTACTTTTCTTCTTCTGAGTGTGTGTGTGTGTGTGTGTGTGTGTTTATCGTGCCGGTGTCGGCGGACTCAGCAGCTCACCGTGTGTTCAGAGCTGCCACCGTAGCCGGACTTCCCTCTGCGGTCGCTGGAGGTAACGAAGCTGTCAAACCGCCCGCACCTCGAGAGGAGACGTACGTACGTCAGCGCGAGGACAGCCAAAGCACACGCCCTAAACAAAAACTGAACATATTTCTTAATATCACTCCGCCAAAACGCACGCGTGAGTTCAAACTCCTGAGGAGTTTTACAGGTAAGTTTGTTTAACTCATTCAGTGTCTTGTAATATTTAATCTAGGTTAGTTTTATTTCTATTAAATCCCTACAACCTGTGGAAAAAAAACAAACAAGCTGTGATCACACATCCTTGTTTCTCCCTCATTTTTGTATTTATTTCTTTTAGATTTCTTGGCATAATTTATTTAAGTTTTTTTAGTTGCAACATGAATTATTTATATTTATCATTGAATGACTGAATTAAATAAACTAAATTAAAGAAAATATTTATGTTTCCTGTTGAACTATTAATTTCTAACGGTAACTTTTTCTTTTCTGTTTTTCCTCCAGATCGATACTGAAGATCTTCTGATACAATTTTTTTCCCTCCTGATACCAATTCCGATGCTTGTGATGTGGTTATCGGTCGATACCAAGTGCCGATACCACTATGTTATAAAACTTAGGGCTGCCCCGACACCACTTTTTTGCTGACCTGTACAAGTATGAATACTTGCATTTGAATATTTGCCGATAGAGTATCGATCCAAGTACCTAGTAAATGGGAATAAGTGAGAGGCGTTTTTTTTTTTTTTTCTAGGGGTTGGGGGGGATTGAAATAAAAGCTTACAATAAGTCGTTAGAAGCTAATTTTGCATATTCAAACTTATATAAGCTCAACAAACATATACTGGGAAAGCATAGGAAACAGAATTGGCAGTACAGTAAACTTACCGCCGACAAAGTGAATCCTGAATGAAATGTCCAAAACTGTATACAGTTGCATGAAAAAGTGTTTGCCTCCTCCCTGATTTTTTTTTTTTTTTTTTTTTTGCATTTTGTCATACTTATATGTTTCAGATCACCAGACAAATTAAAATGTGAGACAAAGATAACACAAGTAAACACAAAATGCAGTTTTTAAATGAAGATTTTTTTAGCAAGGGGGAAAAATCCAAACCTCAATGGCCTTGTGTGAAAAAGTGATTTTTGAATTTATGAATTTATGTTAAAACATAACTGTGATTTATTACATCTTTGGAAAGCTGAGTTCAATTTCTTTAGCCACACCCAGGAGGGATTATTGCCAGACCTGTTCTCAATCAAGAAATCACTTAGATAGGACCTGCCTGATAAAGTTAAGTAGACCAAAAGTTCCTCAAAAGCTAGACATCATGCTGCGATCCAGAGAAATTCAGGAAAAAAATTTATATGCTCTCCACAAGACAGTTAAGAATCAACAATGTGTGTTCAGTGGGAGGCTGCGTCAAGTTTGCTGAAGGACGGAGGTGTTCAGAAATTCATTCCTGCCAGCAGCATCACCCTGAAGAACAAGACTGACTGACTTATGATTGTTGTATGATTATTTCATATATGTTATATTGTTAAAAACAACAACAACAAAAAGAGTACGAACTTATTACAATATTGAATTTCCCTTCTGGAATAAATAAAGTATTTTTTTCATTTCGTTTAAAAAAACCTCAATCCACCGCAGCATCTTGACTCCTGACAGAGACGATAAGTTTAAAACCTTCACTGACATAGTAGAGCCTTCGTCACCAACTTCTCAAAACTCTCTAAACTCTGGGTTTTCAAAGACAAAAGACTGCCATCCTCATCGAGCCAGTCCTCAATGAGAAACAGTCAGTGAAGGAAAAACATATTTATAACCCTCACCCCAATGGTCAGATGGTTCCAGGCAAACAGACCTATTCCATCAGCCTAGACAGTAGTCGGTGGGAGCGAAAGTCCAGCAGCTCAGCTAAATGGGGGACGGACGTCCTCATCAGATCACCTAACTTCACACAGCCAGTCTCACAGTCTGGACTGGATCCTGACGGACCTGAGAAGAGAGAAAACTGGTCCCAGACAAAGGCTCTTCAAACAGCCACATGCCAGGTGTCAAGCTGGGAGGGAGTGGGAGAGAGGGCGAGAGAGAGAGAGAGAGAGAGAGAGAGAGAGAAAGAAAGAGTGCGATGTTACAAAAAATGATTAAACTTAAAAGAGGTGGATGAAGAGGGATACACACAGCAGTTTATGCCACACTCCTGAACGAGAAAATCATGGAACCCTAGCCTGGGGATGGGGTTTGAACAGAGACCTGGTTTCCTGCATTCTGGTGTAGCGGTGTCAAGATCATTGTTGTTGGATATGAATTTAATCCAGTGGTCCCTGGTACTTCAGTCCACATATGCAGGACACTGAAAACTGGACCTCAAGATTTTCAGGCAAGTTTCTAAATGAGGTCCAACACCAAAATACACATTTTAGCAAGAAAAAATGCATAATGATAAATGTAATGATAATATAAATTCACTTTATTTAAAGCGCCTTTCAAGAAACCCAAGGTCACTGTACACACCACGTAACAAAGCAAAAGAACATCGTATCCGTCCATGTATCCATCCATCCATGCATCCATCCATCCATCCATGCATCCATCCATCCATCCATGCATCCATCCATCCATCCATCCATCCATCTATCCATCCATCCATGCATCCATGCATTCATCCATCCATCCATCTATCCACGCATGCATTCATCCATGCATCCATCCATCCATCCATCCATCCATGCATCCATCTATGCATCCATCCATCCATGCATCCATCCATCCATCCATGTATCCATCCACTCATCCATGCATGCATGCATTCATCCATCCATCCATCCATGCATTCATTCATTCATCCATCCATCCATCTATGCATTCATTCATCCATCCATCCATATATTCATATATCCATCCATCCATGCATGCATGCATGCATGCATCCATCTATCCATCCAACCATGCATTCATCCATCCATCCATCCATCCATCCATCCATCCATCCATCCATCCATCCATCCATCCATCCATCCATCCATCCATCCATCAATGCATCCATACATCCATATATCTATATATCCATCCATCCATCCATGCATCCATCCATCCATTCATCCATATATTCATGTATCCATCCATGTATTAATTCATTCATCCATCCAACCATAAATTTATATATCCATCCATCCATCCATCCATCCATCCATCCAACCATGCAATCATTCATCCATCCATATATCCATCCATCCATATATCTATATATACAGCCATGCATCCATCCATCCATCTTTATATCCCTCCATCCATCCATCCATCCATCCATTCATTCATCCATATATTTATATATCCATCCATCCATCCATCCATCCATCTATCCATCCATCCATCCATCCATACATCCATACATCTATATATCTATCCATCCATCCATCCATATATCCATATATCTATATATCTATATATCCATCCATCCATCCATGCATCCATCCATCCATTCATCCATATATTCATGTATCCATCCATGTTTTTATTTATTCATCCATCCATCTATCCATCCATCCATCCATCCATCCATCCATCCATCCATCCATCCATCCATCCATCCATCCATCCATCCATCCATCCATCCATCCATCCATCCATCCATCCATCCATCCATCCATCCATTCAACCATGCAACCATTCATCCATCCATATATATATATGTATATAACATATATATATATGGATATATATCTATATCTATATATATATATATATATATATATATATAACATAGAGTTCCTGTGCTGTGGAAAACATCCTGTCTTGTTCCAGTCCCTAAAAAACCACAACCAGCTGAACCAAATGACTACAGACCAGTTGCTCTGACATCTCACATCATGAAAGTCCTGGAGAGACTCTTACTGGCTCACCTCAACAAGCAAGTCAACACCTTTCAGGACCCATTACAGTTCGCATATCGTAATGGGCTTGGGGTTGAAGACGCCATCATCTTCTTGCTTCAGAGAGCCCACTCTCATCTGGACCAGTCAGGCAGCACTTTGAGGATCATGTTCTTTGATTTTTCAAGTGCATTTAATACTATTCAGCCTGCTTTGCTATGTCAGAAGCTCCATAACTTCCAGGTGGATCCTCCACAACCACCTGGATTTACGACTACCTCACAAACAGACCACAGTTTGTGAGACTGAAAGGTTGTGTGTCTGAGATGGTGGTCAGCAGCACTGGAGCACCACAAGGGACTGTACTCTCACCATTCCTCTTTACACTGTACACCTCAGACTTCCAGTATAACTCTGAGTCCTGTCATCTGCAGAAATATTCTGATGACTCTGCAGTTGTGGGGTGTATCAGTGATGGACAAGAAGCCGAGTACAGGAAACTTGTCAATCAGTTTGTGAAATGGTGCAGTAACAATCAGCTCATCTTAAATACCAGCAAGACTAAAGAGATGATTGTTGACTTCAGGAGGAGCAAGAATAAGCAGCATAGTCCTGTCTACATCCTGGAAGAGGAGGTGGAGGTGGTGGAGAACTACAAATACCTGGAGTTCAGCTGGACAACAGACTCGATTGGAAATGCAACTGTGACTACATCTACAAGAAAGGTCAGAGCAGACTCTACTTCTTAAGGAAGCTAAGATCATTCAACGTCTGCACCAAGATGTTGCAGATCTTCTATAAGTCTGTGGTAGAAAGTGCAATTAGCTTTGCAGCATCTGCTGGGGCAGCAGCATCAGAACCAGAGACTTGAAGAAACTAAACAAGCTGATCAAGAAAGCTGGTTCTGTGCTGGGGAGAACTCTGGAGCCGCTGGAGCTGATCGTTCAAAAAAGAATGCTTCACAAGCTGATGAAGATGATGGAGGACACTTCCCATCCTCTCTACAACACGGTGAAGAATCAACAGAGTGTGTTCAGTGGGAGGCTGCGTCAAGTTCGCTGTAGGACGGAGAGATACAGAAATTCATTCCTGCCAGCAACCATCACCCTAAAGAACAAGACTAACTGACTTTTTGATTATTTAAAAAAAAAAAAAAAAAAAAAAAGTGAGCTTTTACAATACTGAATTTCCCTTCGGGGATGAATAAAGTATTTTTCATTCATTTCATTTTCATTCATATCCATCCATCCATCCATCC
>JALJCO010000808.1:0-12761 GCA_023101725.1 Atherinomorus stipes | reverse complement strand
GGTGTCAGTCCTATCCTCTCTCTCATCGTTATGTGGGATTACTGCTTCATTTTTAAAACCTTTTGGCAATCAGCACCTTGGACAGTTGCAGCGAGCTGCGCTGTTTGGCGAGTGCGTGCATGTGTGGCGTGTCGTATGTGCGCGAGTGAGAGTGAGTGTATACAGTTGAAGCATGATTTCCCCAACTTGTCAACATGGTGTGGTGACATCATCAGAAGAGCAATCGGTCAACAAGCATAAAGATATTCGTGTACAAAACACACAACAAGATGACATATGAATACATCTATAAAGAACACGTTGATTCAAACTATGTCAGCAGCCTTTCAAGTTTGGCATTGCTGTGCAGCACAACTCATTCTGTTAGTAACAGTTTTGTTGTGTGTTTTTTTCTCACCACGTAAGCACCTCATCAATACAAAAACCTGAAAATATAAAATTCAGCAAAAAATGTGGCAAAAGGTCTATTTGGAAGGATGAAATTAAAGACATAAAAGATCAAACATCACTACAATGATTCTCTGCAACATCAGAGGTGGTGTACAAAACAGTAAAAGAAAATAAATAAAATAAAATAAAAAATATATAAAAATATAAATAAAAAGAATTTGTTCTGTTCACTTTTTTTTCCTCCAATATATCAGTTATCAGTTGCGCTGGCCTGCACCGGTGGTCTCGTACGGGTTGGTCTCGCGTGGTCCGGGGGCTGGGGGCGGTGGGACTTGTAGCGTGGGGGGCTGGTGGCCCCGCGGTCCCCCGATCACTGGTATGTGTAGGTGGGTGTGTGACTGGAGGGGGGCGTGAATGCGGTTGTGTGTGTGTGCTGGCTGCCTGTGGGGGTGTGGAGATGGGTGGGTGGGTGGGGGTGCATGGATGATGGGTGTTTGGGTGCGGGGGTGGTGGGCATTGGTGGGGTTTGTGTGTGTCAGGGTTGGGGGGGGGGGGGGGGGGGGGGGAGGAAAGGGGGAGAAAAAGGGAAAAAAAAAAAAAAAAAAAATACGCATTCTGCGTGCCTCTTGGGGGGTTTGCGAGGCCTGGGGATGTTGGGCCGGTGACTCTGGCCCCTCCGCCGACCCTTTCCGCTTCCGTCCCTTTTCCCCCTCCCTGGCCTGGCGTGGTCGAGCGCCCCCAGGGGCTGAGGCTGGCCCCTCTGTGCTGAACGCCGGACGCCGGGCCGTGGGGGCGGCCATGCCTGCCCTTTCTGCCCTGGGGGGATCCCGGGGAGGCAGGGGGTACCCAATGCCGGTAACGGCTCTTCTTCCAGGGGGGGGAATTCATACCCCCTGGTCTCCCTTCCCAAGACCCCCCCCCCCCCCCTGCTCTACCTCACACACACACACGTAGGGTTTTGGGGAGGGAGCGTGTCAAGCGGGCGTGGTGAGGGAGGGCACCAAAGTGCCTTTGCTTGCCACGTCTAGAGGCAGCCTGCTCCCCAGTTTTAACCACACTTAGACACCTAAACACATAAAATAACAACAGCTCACAACCACTTCTGAGGGGCGGGCCATATAGTGTGTGGTAGGAGGGAGGGCCGGTTGGGGGACATGCCCCCTACGCGACCCCACTCCCGGCATGACTTGGCACTGCCCCTTAGTTTTAACTGCAAACAACACACATCTTACACACACAGTCATGAGTGGGGGTGGGGGGGGACAGGGTCCTTTCATATCCCGGTCTCCCGGGCGCTACTGGGGGGAGGGGGGACAGTGGCTACCACGCCGCCAGTGGTTAAGGCTGGCTGCATTGCGGGGGATCTGCTGGCCTGGGGATGCCTGGCCGGCTGCGTCCGGGGGGTGGGGGATGGGGGGGTGGTGGTGGGGGGAACGTGTTGGGGGCTTGGAACTCGCGGCTCCTTCCCCGGCCCGAGCTACCACCAGGAGGCACGAGGGCATGGGCAAGAGAGAGGTGGGTATGTGAGAATAATGAATGAGAGTGTGAAGGAGGAAATGTGGGAGGGAGGAACTTGGGCTGGAAGAGGGAGGAGATGTGGGTAAGTGGTTGAAGGAAAGGGGGATGGAGGAAGGAGTGGCATGCTCGTGAGTGTCTAGTAGGGATGGTCGTGAGGGGCTGAAGGAAGGAAGGGCGGGAGTGTGATAGGTCAGAGGGATGGGCGGGGCGTTGGACATGTAAGGGGGGGACTGTATGGGGTATTGGGGGTATAGGGAGGTGGGGGGCGTATGTGTGGGGGGGTGGGGAGGGGGTTGGTGCAGTTGTGTGGGGGGAGTGCATGTGTGTGTTAGAGGGTAAGAGGAGGTGGGGGTAGGTGTGGACAGTGGAGGGAGGGAGAGTGTTGGGGGTGGAGAGAGGAGTGAGTGTGGGTATGTAAGGTCGGAGAGCGGAGTGGGTGGGTGTGTGCGTGTGTGGGGGGGGTACACGGAGGTGTTGGGTAGGGGCTGGGCGGTGTGGGCGGAGGTTCGTACCTCGGTATTCGTGCCGGGCATCTTGGTGTCGGTGCGGTGCGGTGTGGCTGCGGGTTGGTTGGGGGCCGGGCGCTTTGGTGGGGGTGCGGTTTTGTTTGTGGCTTCCGGGGGGTTTTTGTGCGGGGCGGGCGCAGGGGGATCTGTATCTTGTATGTGGTTGCTCTTGCGGTATTGATGTCTTGGGTGCCTGTGTCTCGATGTGGGGGCGGTGACGGTATATCTTTCAGCCCCAGTGTTGGGGTGGGTGTGTGGGGAGTGTGTGTGTGGGCGTGGTGGCGGGGTGGGGGGGTGGGAGAGGTGGTGGCGCCCTGGTGTCAGGTGTATCAGGGACTTTGGGGTGGGGGCTGGCCTGCCCTGGGGGGGCGTCGTCTGGGGGGTCCGGTCCTCCTGGGTTTCGGTTGGGCCGCCCGGGTCCGGGGGGGTGGCTGCTCCTGGGCGCTTGGGCCCTGGGCCCGGCGCTGTCTCCGCTCCGGGGACGCCCGGCGCCCGGTGGGGTCGGCAGCTGCTGGTCTTGGTCCGCTGGGGCCTGGGCCTCCAGACTGCGGGGGGCTCCGGCTGGGGCCGCTTTTTGCCGCCCTTCGGGGGATGCATGTCCGCTCTTTGGGGGGGTAGCTGGGATCTGGGCCTCTGGGTGGCTGCTGGGGGCCTGGGTCGCGAGCCTTGCGGGCTTCCTCCTCCTTGCAGAGACGAGGGCTGCATCTGCATGACTGTATCACCACGGAGCACCCTTTATTATGCATGTTGACACTGTGACACTGCTTCCCATTGCGATGACTAGGTCGTACCTCTTCTTTACTTCCCATTGCGATGACTAGGTTGCACCTCTTTCTCTACTTCCCATTGCGCTGACTATGGTTTGTCACCTCTTCTCTGCGTAGTTCTGCGTGTGTTTGTATGATCTGAGGATATTTAAGCCACCTGCAGGTACTCCTGTAGAAGTTGCTTGTTTTGTTTTTCCAACAGAGACCTTGGTTGTTTAGGGATCAGGTACAGATGTACCAGTGAACTGTGTAAGTGGATTCATGTTTTCTCTTCTCTCTCTCTTCCTCTTCCTTACTCCTCTCTCTCTGTTTCACTTTCTATCATTACCTCTATTCACTTTCATTTCTCCCTTGTCAGGCCAGCAGTATGAAATGGAATGTGAAAGACAAATGTTTAAATAAAGAAATAAAATGAATAAACATGATATCAAGTGGAGCCTTATGTTCATAAAGCTCCGCTTGTAAAGCAAAACTGTTCAACAGAATAAGCAATCTCCTTCTACTCTCAATCTACGTGACACTCTTCCCATTGCGATGACTAGGTCGTACCCTCTTCTTTACTTCCCATTGCGATGACTAGGTTGTACCTCTTCTCTACTTCCCATTGCGCTGACTAGGTTGTACCCCTCTTCTCTGCGTATTTCTGTGTGTGTTTGTATGAGCTGATGATACTTAAGCCACCTGCAGGTCCTCCTGTAGGGGATTGCTTGTTTTGTTTTCCAACAGAGACCTTGGTTGTTTAGGGATCGCGGTACAGATGTACCAGTGAACTGTGTAAGTGGATTCATGTTTTCTCTTCTCTCTCTCTTCCTCTTCCTTACTCCTCTCTCTCTGTTTCACTTTCTATCATTACCTCTCTATTCACTTTCATTTCTCCCTTGTCAGGCCCAGCAGTATGAAATGGAATGGTGTAATAGACAAATGTTTAAATAAAGAAATAAAATGAATAAACATGATATCAAGTGGAGCCTTATGTTCATAAAGCTCCGCTTGATAAAGCAAAACTGTTCAACAGAATAAAGCAATCAGATTTCCATTCTGCTTGCTTCAATGCTGACGGGACAAAAAAAAAAAAAAAAAAAAAAAAAAAAAAAAAAAAAAAAGAAACGTCCGGTAATGTACCAGAGAAAAAGTATTTCTGAAGATGTAAGGGGCGCCGTTCACTGGTTTTAAGCTATAAAAAGTATACATGTGGGTTTTTTTAGGACTATTTCAAGAATTTTAAAACATCCCGGCCTTATGTCAGACCTTGATATAAATTCAGACTATCTCTTGGCCGCTATTACTCTGCCGCATAGTTGCGCAAGCCGTTACCTAGTACAGAAATAATAATAATAATAATAATAATAATAATAATAATAATAATAATAATAATAATAATAATAATAATAATAATAATGGATCAGATTTATCTTGTCAAGGCACTCAAAGCGCTCACAGTAGATCCAGTATTCATGCACTCCTCATTTATACTTGGTGATGGTAGCTATGTATGTAGCCACAGCTGCGCTGGGCAGACTGACAGTGTAGGTACCAGATGTGCTCGGGGGCCTGCTTTTGGCGATGACGTCACCAGGCCCCTGGGCTGAGAAGTTTTGTAGGCCCCGTCCTGTGTGAAATGATGAATGTTTAGCGAGTGAAAACGTGGTGTCAGTCCTATCCTCTCTCTCATCGTTGTGTGGGATTACTGCTTCATTTGTAAAACCTTTTGGCAATCAGCACCTTGGACAGTTGCAGCGAGCTGCGCTGTTTGGCGAGTGCGTGCATGTGTGTGCGTGTCGTATGTGCGCGAGTGAGAGTGAGTGTATACAGTTGCAGCATGATTTCCAACTTGTCAACTTGGTGTGGTGACATCATCAGAAGACAATCGGTCAACAAGCATAAAGTTATTCGTGTACAAAACACACAACAAGATGACATATGAATACATCTATAAAGAACACGTTTATTCAAACTGTGTCTGCTGCCTTTCAAGTTTGGCATTGCTGTGCAGCACAACTCATTCTGTTAGCAACAGTTTTGTTGTGTGTTTTTTTTCTTACACGTAAGCACCTCATCAATACAAAAACCTGAAAATATAAAATTCAGCAAAAAATGTAGCCAAAAGGTCTATTTGGAAGGATGAAATTAAAGACATAAAAGATCAAACATCACTACAATGATTCTCTGCAACATCAGAGGTGGTGTGTCAAAACAGTAAAAGAAAATAAATAAGTAAAATAAAAAATATATAAAAATATAAATAAAAAGAATTTGTTCTGTTCACTTTTTTTTTCCTCCAATATATCAGTTATTCTTGTCTGTTCTGATGGGCCAGTGGGCCACATGGTGTTGCTAATTTTGCTGCAAATGTTATACTAGGATAGCTACAGAAACTAAGGTAAAAAAAGACAATAAAAACATGTTAAAAACCTGAGAAAAAAAGCTTTTTTTGCGTCCATGTGGAGGTGTTGGGTGGACCTGGCACCTTTTGGAGGACAAATTAAGCATTGACTACATGTAACATTAAGGGACATCAGGAATACGTAACACGGCAACAATATTGTACTGCGTTTATTGTCTACGTACATGTTCTGTATTTGTGTTTCAGGTACTGTGATTAAAAAGAAAACTGCACTCGAGCTTATTTCATAGGAGATGTGCAAAGTTATCAGCTCTCTTTCTTCATTTACGTCTGTAGTGTGTTTATGGTGTGTGTCTTGTACTATCATTATTTGTAGATTTTGTAGATTTGTAGGTTTATTTCAGACAATTAAAGAAATATGACAAATTTCAGAAAAAATTTCAACAAACAAGTACCACACAAAAAAAGTGTTCGGTAAACGGGGGGCTACCATTACCAAACAACATATACACACTAGTGTTACATTACAAATTGAACATAATCTAAACCAATACAATAAACAACAAGATAATTCCACATAATAAGCTTATCAGTATATGTACCCTCAGATCTGACATTGATTATTGATTAATTCATTGATGTAAATTGTCTGAAAAGGGGCATGAAGAAGTAAAACTTATTTAGGTTCGGCTATCAGGGACATTTAGGCTACAGAAAGTGATACAGCTGTTGTATGTCCCTTATGATAAATAGAATAATATTCCTCATAAAATTCGTCCATGTTTCCCGAAAAAACCTCCCGTAAAAGCCCTTTCTGTAATTTGTCCAGACATTCTGCCAACTTTAAACTGATCATATAGCATGACAATATCAACAGGCGCAGGACCCGAGCCGATCTGTTAACCCGAGCACATCTGGTACCCACAACAGAAGAGGGGGAATAATTTCACGTCTATTGCCCCTCCAACCACCACCGTAACATTCACAGAGATTCATAAACCAGCGGTGCCCCACAGGAAGCAAGGAGGGTTAGTGTCTTGCCCAAGGACACAAAGTCAGATGGCTGGGGATCGGGATTTGAACCACAGATCCTTCAATCATTTGCCAACATGCTCTACCACCTGAGCCACAGCTGCCCCAATCAGTTGGGACCGAGCCCCACAAACTTTAACTGTTTACAACACAGAACACGTGGTAGCCTATTATAAATGAGGAAGACTATGTCAGACTATGAAAGCGACAATGATTTGTCCTTTACACCTTTGCCAGGGGGTTATCTTTATGAACCAGAGTACACTGATGTACCTAGAGCTACCAACAGCTGTTTACACCGTCCAGTCTTGCTTTTGCTTTTACTCCGTCGGAGTTTAGGTCTCATTTTAAATCAGTAGACACTAGATGAGGACAGATTAAATACATCTGACTTTTCAAAACATTAGTGGTGGTCGGAGTGGACCACTTGTAAGCTTTTATTTCCCTAAGGTCCGACTGTCATTTGACAAAGTGCAAAATAACTGCAATTCTCATATTTTTAAGAAAAAAATCCTAGTATTTTTTAAATAACCAACAATATCTATAACACTTTTTTCTGTTTTACTCCAGAAAAGCTCGCAGATCTCAGGTGATTAATCAGAGGCAAACTGCGCTTCGTCTGCGTGCTGCAGCTGAACCAAACCACACCGCCACAGATCAGTTTATATTGCAGAAAATATTGATAAACAGAATATCAAAGCATCGCACAGCTGCGTCCACCTCCAACCTCTGGTCTCCTCCACATCACGGCATCAGGCTGACAGTGTCAGTAAAAAAGCAGGTGTTTGGCTCCAGGGCGCAGCTTCCAGCTCCGTTCCTAATGTCAAACCCACGGTCTGCTACCTCAATAATTTACATAATTAATATTTTACTTGTACTATGTAAATACATACATGAACTTATTTTCATTTTGGTAAAATTGGACAAGGAAACTAAAGGATGAAAAAAAGTGAAGCAGAAAACTTCGATAACTAACAAGACTTAAACGAAACCACAGAATGCACACAAACTGAAACACTACAAAAACCCACAGACCATGACATCGTCAATGTGTCCGTTAGAAACCTAACAACCGTCAGAGACCAGAAGAGACCTCTGATGTAGTTCCTGGATGTGCCCAGCAGAGGGCAGCAGGGCAACAACTATCAGAAAAACATTTGCTCCAGAAACTTCAACTTCCTGCCATTCAGTTCAGGGAAAAAGACAAAAATGAAGCATTAGAACTTACACAATAAAATATGAGTGTAAAATGAAGCTGGGATTGAACAGAGTTGAAGCAAAGTTGAAGTAAAAATTTAATCCTGATTGTTTTATCTTCCTGCTATGCTCTTACCCATAGTGGATAGATTGTGGTACAATCTCTTGTCTTGTCCCACCACAGTACTTTCCAGTCATGGTTGTCTGCATCACAGAGAGAGCTTCAAACCTTCACGTGTCTCAGGACTGCTAGGGCGGTGCTTCAGTGCTCATGTAGGACCAGTGTGATTATGACACATGGACGCCTTTCATGGCATTCAGTAACAGAAAGCTCAGCTGATTTGTTTGGAGCGTATCATTATTAAAATGTTGAACAACTTATTTCACTGACAGTTGATTACTTTCCTTCTTTACTGGGAGGTATGAATAAATCTAAGGATGACTGACGTAGTTTCATTCTTGTATTCTTTTTTTATTTTCTCTTGAATCTTGAGATTCTTAAATCGATGTATGTATTTGTGTATGGTTATTTACACATATATATTTATGTGTGCACATGAGTGTGTGTTTCTAAATATTATGCAGCACTTGTGTGACTGATCGTAAGCAGAGAAGTAAACCTGGACTAAGTTCTTTTTGTGTTTTTCTAACATAAAAATGCCTAGCCCCAAAGGATGACATGGGCCCCCCTTCCCATGGACCTACCACCAAGAAGAAGGGCCATGGGAGTCAGGTGCAGTGTGAGTTGGGTGGTGGCCAAGGATGGGGAAGACCCTGGCGGTCCGAGCCTCGGCTGCAGAAGCTAGCTCTAGGGACGTGGAATGTCACCTCTCTGGTTGGAAAAGAGCCTTAGCTGGTGTGCGAGGTTGAGAGTTTCTGACTAGATATAGTTGGACTCAGCTTAACACACAGCGCGGGCTCTGGAAACACCCTCCTTGAGAGGGGCTGGACCTTTGCTCTGTGTCATACTACACAGAGCAAAGATGCAACGTTCTGCGATTCGACAACGCAGAATCGGGCACGACGGCGAGCAACTATCTTCGACGTCTCCGTCGGGCCAAAATCAGGCTAAATTCCACGCTTTAGTGGAAAGAATACTTCAAAGACCTCCTCAATTCCACTAACGCATCTTCCAATGAGGAACCACAGTTTGGGGACTCAGGGGAGGACTCTTCTGTCACCAGGGCTGAGGTTGCTGACCTCCTTGGTGGCATTGTCCCGGGGGTGGATTAGATCCGCCCAGAGTTCTGAATGCTCTGGATACTGTGGGGCTGTCTTGGCTCTGCAGCATCGCGTGGACATCGGGGGCAGTACCTCTGGACTGGCAGTTTGGGGTGGTTGTCCCCCTCTTCAGGAAGGACGATCGGAGGGTGTGCTCCAACTTCGTGGGGATCACACTCCTCAGCCTCTGCGGTAAGGTCTATTCAGGGGTCCTAGAGAGGAGGACCCGTCGGACAGTCGAATCTCGGATTGAGGCACAGTGAGGGTTTTCATCCTGGTCGTGGGACCATAAACCAGCGTTAAACCCTATTCAGGGTCCTTGAGGGGGCATGGGAGTTCACCCAACCAGTCTCCATGTGCTTTGTGGACTTGGAGAAGGCGTTTGACTGTGTCCCCCAGGCACTCCTGTGGGGGATGCTCCAGGAGTATGGAGTATCGGACCCCCTTGTGCGGGTGGTTCAGTCCCTGAACAACCGGTGCCCGAGCTTGGTCTGCATTTCCGACTGTAGGTCGAATCCATTTCCTGTGGGGGTTGGACTCCACCAAGGCTGCCCTTTGTCATAAATCCTGTTCATAACCTTCATGGACAGGATTTCCAGGTGCAGCCGAGGTGTGGAGGGGATGCGGTTTGTTGGCCTCAGGACCGGAACTCTGCTTTTGCAGATGATGTGATTCTGTTGGCGTCATCAGGCCGTGATCTCCAATTCTTGCTGGAGTGATTCACAGCCAAGTGTGAAGTAGCTGGGATAAGAATCAGCACCTCCAAATCCAAGACCATGGTCCTCACCCAGAAAAAGGTGGAGTGTTCTCTCCAGGTCAGGGGTGAGGTCCTGCCCCAGGTGGAGGAGTTCAGGTATCTCAGAGTCTTGTTCAGGAGTAAGGGAGGAATGGAGCGGGAGATGGACAGACGGATCTGTGCAGCATCTGCAGTGAAGACTGCATTGGTTGGTCGTGGTGAAGAAGGCGGTGAGCCAGAAGGAAAAGCTCTTGATTTACCAGTTGATCTACGTTCCTACCCACACCCATGGTCATGAGCTGTGGGTCATGACAGAAAGAACGAGATCACGGGTACAAGCAGCCAAAATGAGTTTCCTCTGCAGGGTGGCCGGGCTCTCCCTTAGAGATAGGGTGAGGCGCTTGGGAGGGGCTCAAAGTATTGTAGAGCCGCTGCTCCTTCGCCTCAAGAGGATCCAGACGAGGTGGCTCGGGCATCTGGTCAGGATGCCTCCTGGACGCTTCCCTGGTGAGGTGTTCCAGGCACATCCCACAAAGACGAGACCCTGGGGAAGACCCAGGACACACTGGAGTGTCTCCTGGCTGGCTTGGGAATGCCTCGGGTTCCCCCAATGAGCTACGACTGTGGCTGAGGAGGGGGAAGTCTGGGCTTTCCTGCTTCAGCAGCTGCCCCCACGACCTGACCCAGATAAGTGGAAGAAAATGGATGGATGGATCAAGTACAATAACAGGAGTCTGTCTGATAATTGTCATCTTATCTCTTGCATATAAAGTACAACAGCATGTAATAAATCACCTGAAGAGCAAAAACCCAACCCAGTTCAGGAAGATAGGAGAAACACAGAAATCAAGTTTGTCTGGTTTCAGGAAATGAAAGTTAAAGTTAGTCAAATCAGAGCTGCAGTCGAAGCAAATCTCTGTGTTTCTGTCTGAAGGAAAATAAACTGAGTTCATCTGTTCTTTCTCAACTGACTCCAATACTGGTAAGTACAGCTTATCATTTTTACTGTTTCAACAAGCAGCAAACAGAGAGCTTCAGTTAAACTGGAAGTTTCACTCATCAGATAAACTGGATGACGGAGAAACTTTAGTATCACATAGAAGTCAAATGTTGAACAATAATGAATACATGTCTTTTTAAATGTGTTTTTTCTGACTCCTCAGAGGTCCGACATGTCTGCTGGCAGCAACCAGAGATCTGAGGATCAGTTTCTGTGCTCCATCTGTCTGGATGTGTTCACTGATCCAGTCACCACACAATGTGGACACAACTTCTGCAAGAACTGCATTACTCAACACTGGGATGTTAGCAACAGCTGCCAATGTCCAATCTGTAAGAAGGAGTTTCAGTTAAGACCTGAGATAGAAGTTAACACGTTATTCAGAGAGATGGTTGATCAGTTCAGACATGAGGCTCAGCAGAAAGCCAGCAGCAGCAGCTCAGAGCAACAAGCTGCCAAACCAGGAGAAGTTCTCTGTGACGCCTGCACTGGAACCAAACTGAAGGCCCTGGGGTCTTTGCCTGGTGTGTTTGGCCTCCCTACTGTCAGAATCACCCTGAAGCCCCATCACACATCTTCACGCCTGAGAAGACAGCAGCCGATAGAGCCTGCAGGGAACCTGGAGGACAGGATGCGTAGGAAGCACGATAAACCTCTGGAGCTGTTCTGTAAGACCGACCAGACATGTCTGCTTTGCTCTGCCCTGTTTTAGACCACAAGACTCATGAGTTTGTTCCTCTGAGAGAAGAATATGAAGGAAAGAAGGTAGAGCTGAGGAAGGATAGAGGCTGAAACTCAGCAGATGATCCAAGAAGAGACGATTGAAGATTCAGGAGCTCAAAGAGTCGGTGAAGATCAGTAAAGATGCTGCAGACAGAGAGACAGCAGAAGCTGTTCAGGTCTTCACTGCTCTGATGGAGGCTGAACCAGAGAGGCCTGGAGGAGCTCAGAGAGGAGATCCAGGACAAGCAGAGAACTGTAGAGAAACAGGCTGAAGACTTCATCAAAGATCTGGAACAGAAAATCTCTGAACTGAGGAAGAGGAGCTCTGAGCTGGAGCAGCTCTCACGCTTGAAGACCACCCCCACCTCCTCCAAAGCTTCTTGCCCCGTGAAAGCTGCTCCACCCACCAAGAACTGGACAGAGGTCAGAGTCCGTCCTCCATCCTATGAGGGGACTGTGGCGTGAGAGCTGTATCTCAGCTGAGGAGACACTCAGGAAACAGATGAAGAAGATGATGGAGGCTGAACTGAAGAAGGTCCAACAGGATGCAGTGGATGTTACTCTGGATCCAGATACAGCCCATCCAGACCTGGTCCTGTCTGATGATGGAAAACAAGTTTATGATGGTGATGTGAGGAAGAATCTTCCAGATAATCCAGAAAGATTTTCTATTTATGTTAATGTTTTAGGAAATCAAAGTTTCTCTTCGGGCAGATTTTACTTTGAGGTTCAGGTTAAAGGAAAATCTGAATGGACTTTAGGGGTCGCCAGAGAGCCCATCAACAGGAAGGAATCGTCCCACTGAGACCTCAGGATGGTTTCATGACTGTGTTTGTTGAGAAAAGAAATAAGTACGAAGCTAATACTGATCCTCCAGTCCGTCTCCATCTTCAGTCTGCTCCTGAGAAGGGTGGGGGTGTTTGTGGATTATGAGGAGGGTCTGGTCTCCTTTTATGATGTAGATGCTGGAGCCTGATCTTCTCTTTTACTGGCTGCTGTTTCACTGACAACTTTACCCATTCTTCAGTCCCTGTAATAATGATGGAGGTAGAAACTCAGCTCCTCTGATCATCTGTCCCAATAATCAAACTATCTGATTGTTTTCAAAAGAAGCTCCGTGAACAGTGAATCTGTTTCTTCACTGTTTCTTCAGTCTGAGTTGTACTGGTGGAGAGGTGAGGTTGTAAATGTCACCAGTTCAGTTCACATCTGGATTATTCTGCAGCTCGTTCCCACTTCTGTCTCTATGTTTCTTCTTTCTTTTCACTGTCCATGTCAACTAAATCAAAGTCTGATTATTCCTATATGAGGAATGAGATCATTGTTA
>JALJCO010000807.1:0-18852 GCA_023101725.1 Atherinomorus stipes | reverse complement strand
TGAAATGAAATCCACCCCACCGATATTAAACCGATCAGGCCGCTGTTTCTAAAGTCTAAATAAACAAAAACTTCTGCTTCTAAAACTTCTTTTTTACAGACTTAAAAACTTCTAAAGACAGTTTCTTTTAGGATGTTCTGTGTGAACAGAGTTTATACACAGTCATTTGTGTAAATAACCAAATATCCCCAGTTTTTGGGTGTTTTTTTTTTTTTCCTCAGGGAGAAGAAAATCCAGGTGGTTCTTGGATATAACGCACATATCCGATTAGTTTTGTTTGAACTTTCATTAAATTTGACTTCTTATACAGAACACAATTTGAGGTATTTTTCTTATTTTGCATAAGGGATGAATATTACATCATTTATTTTTCAGCTTTAATATCGGTATCTATATCAGTTATCGGCCACATGAGTTTTGAAATATTGGTATGTCGGATATCGGCCAAAATTCCAATATCATGCATCCCTATTTTACATCATTTTAGCCTCATAATCTGCCAGCTGAGGCTGAACTGGAACATGATGTCTGGATGCTGACTGAGATTAAAGGTTCTGCTTCTGCATGGATTTTTATATTCAGAAAAATGCAAAAAAAAAAAAATGTTTTGGAGTTTTAATGGTTAACAGATTTTTGAGCTTAACAGAAATGTTCAGCTCTTAAACTATGGAGTCTGTCCACACCAACCATCTTTCATTTGATTTGGTGAATACGTCACAAGATCTGAGAAGTTGGCACCTAAAAGAGTAGTTTACCCCCAAATCCTTCAGCCTGTTGGGCGTAGTTCTGCTCCTGATAACGGATGTATTTAACGTTCTCTGTTGGAAGGAGGAGGAGTGCCGATTCCCTCGTTGTCCAGTGCCGTTGCTGCTCACTCCCAGACGGGAAGCTGCACAGAGGACCGCTATGCTGCCCTGGCGGAGTTGGACAATGAGCTCAGCTCCTCTGCCTCCACAGGCAGCAACGTGCAGGGGTGAGGCTGACACACGCCCCACAACCACCACAGCACTTCACAGGGACACGGACGTTCTGCACTGGTTGCACTGGTGAACCCAGCTTTCACATTCAGGTCAACCCCACTTCCCCAGCATCGCTGTCTGCACCATGTTTTAATCCGTTTTTAAGATTTCCTCCTGATCATCACACACCGATGCTTATTTAGACAATTGTGAACAAGAACGGAGATTTGGGGAAACGTTCATCTTTGTTTGACGCGCCAATGTCTGGCAGGAAAAACAAACTTAAAGGGTAAATTTTACTGAACTGAATGAAACCAAAGACGTTGAAATGATTTATGGAGCTACTTCTGGTGAATTTCTCCCCCTGGATTTACAGTCATCCTCAAAATTATTCATACCCTCCAATTAAAGGAAAGGCCAAATACACAGTAGTAATTTAAATAACAAGAAACTAATAATAAATAAAAATGTACAAAATTATAATTTAGTGAAATAAAATATTACTTTTGAATTCTGGTTGGAAATAATTTAAAAAACCCAAACAATCAAAACTGTCCCAGACACATTAGAGCACCTTTCCCATGAACAGTGGACCAACATACCTGTCAACAGGTGCAGAAGTGATTGTCTCAAAGTGCTGCTCAACAAAATTTTGAGAAGAAAATAAGTTGAAATTGACAAAAGTAATAATAAACAAAAAATTCTATGTAAATCATCACCCCGATTTTTGAATTGTGGTTAGAAAGAAATATTTAAAACAAACAAACAAACAAAAAAATAAATAAGCATCATGGGGCTCGAATGTAAAATTTTGTTGAGCAACACTTTGAGACAATCAGGTGTTTTCTGTAACGTCCAATCAGACGTCTGCACCTGCTGACAGGCATTTTGATCCACTGTTTATGGAAAAGGTGCTCTAATATGTCTGGTGCAGATTTTTTTGTTTTTGTTTTCTTAATGATTATTTCCAACCACAATTCAAAAGCAATATTTTCTTTCACTAAATTGCAATTTTGTACATTTTTATTTATCATTAGTGTCTTGTTTGAATTACTATTGTGAATAAAGTCTTCTTAAATTAAAGGGTATGAATAATTTTAAGGATGGCTGAAGGTGCCGCCAGGAACTTTGAACCAAAGCCTACGGCATTAACCACAAGGCTATCCACTCCCCAAAGTGCGATAGTTTTTCCAGTGCAGTTGTGCAGGTGAAGGCTAGTAGTCGCCTGCTAAAGAGATTTCTAGCAGGGTCTTATAAAGTCTAAAAATGTCTAAAATTCTGAACTTAAAATTTAAGGCCTTAAACAGAAAGAGACGTTTTTTCATCCAAGGCCTTAATTTTGATCTAGACAAGTCTTATTTTTACTTTTATTAATTCCTGAGGAGCATTGGTCACATAGAATACACTGAATAATATATCAGAAGTTAATTCTGTACATCTTTCTGAAATAGCTGATAGCTACGAGGGATATTTTCAATTTCTTTTTTAATTTAAAAAAAGATTAACAATATTAATGTCTGTGTCTATTATTTGATTTAGTCATACACTAAAATCCTTTTTTTTTAAAGTTACTCTTTGGGGCAATTAGTGTTATGTGATTAAGATCGACAAACTGCAAAAACGTAATTAGTTTTTTTTTTTCTTTTTTCTAAATCAAGTCCTATTTTGAATTTCTGGGATCATTTGAATTTTTCTAATAATACATCATGTGTTGGTCTTAAATTCGATAAAATTAAATTGATTTTATAATTAAAATTTAATTTTAATTTAATTTTAAAATGTAATTTTATTTTAAAAAAATTTAAATGAGATATATTGTTTTTTTTAAATTAAAATTTAAAAAAATTTCACAAATTTAATTTAATTTTGACTTAATTTTAAAATTTAATTTTATAATTAATTTGATTAAATTAAGTCTTGAATTTAATGGTGTTAAGTTTAACGTGCTAAAACCTGTCAGAACCCTGCTACCACACACTGAACAACTATCATTTTGCTATTTTTCTTGACAGGAACATATTCGGACCGGTCCTGGGTTCGTCTCCAGCTCAGAACCCGCCCGTTTTACCCAGCATGCAGCCTGGCTTTGGAGGTGCAAAGAAGGATTCAGAATGAAACGACATCTCGGTATATTTTTATTTTATCCTCATTTTGTGACTCCATGTCATTCTAGCAGTTCCATCCACAAACCCTTTTGTTGCCGCGGCGATAGCCCCTGACATGGCCACCAACCCCTTCCAGGCCAACGGCAGAGGTCCGGCTGCAGGTACGCTCCTGTTGGGGGGGCTTTTCTCAGACACGTGTAACTTTGATGTAACAGCGTTACACTGCCAGGTAGTTTTGTGACCGGGTGTGTAGAACTGACTGTGTTTGTGGGGATGTGTGCGCGCTCGCCGTGCACACATGCTGCGTGTGTCTCGTAGCTTCATTTGGTACTGGCTCTATGAGCATGCCCGCCGGCTTCGGGAACGCGTCTTCCTACTGCCTCCCGACCAGTTTCAGCGGGAACTTCCAGCAGCAATTCCCCGGCCAGGCTCCCATCCCTTACTCTCAGCCCGGGGGCTATCATCCTCAGTCCAATGGTTAGTGCCCCCCCCCCCCCTCCTCCTCCATCCTCTCACCTTGTCACACCTGTGCAACACCTGCCGCCAGGCGTTCGTGTGGACGCCACGGTCCTCTTGGATCAGAGCCGAGAAGCCCTGCTGAAGGGCGACGCCACGGCGGCAGCTGCTGCACAGAAATACAAGGTTGCATTCAGGGAACGACACGTCAGAGTTCTGCTCTGGTCCAAAAACACAACACTGGTATCTGTCAGAAGGCTCGGTTGGTCCCTGAATGCAACCTGACATGCCGGGGTGTCTCTTCCTTCTCTGTCTTAACTATCATGATGTAATAATTGTCATTGCTGAACCGTTGCAGCCTGAACCTGCTGTAAATCCCTTCACCTCTGTCTAGGTCCAGCATTCCCAGTATACGGGTCGAACAAGCCCTCCATCACGCCCTTCGGGCAGCCCATGGCCGTCCCAGGAATGTCCAATAACCCTTTCATGGTGAGCATATTTTCTGTTTTCCCAACTTTTTTTTTTTTTCTTTTTTTCAATGGTGTCAGAAAAATGGTTTTTACTAAAAACCAGTTAAACCAGCCAGTTCCCCATTTGTAGCTGTGCTTTGGCTCTAAAAGTTGGTTTTCTTAAAAATCTAAAACATCCACTCATAATTTTATTTCTCAGCCTCTAAAGATGAAAACATGACATGAAAAAGATGTCGGAGATTAAACTCAACTTGTTTCTGTTAAATCTGCCCTGAAAGCTCAAAGTCACACATGTTGCAATACATCTGAATGTGTTTCACCCTTAAAGGGGAAATTTGTATTTTTTCAACCTGGACCTGTTTTCCAGCGTGAAATATGTTCATTTACTCACCCAGACAGTTTTGGTGTAACTTGAATTCCTTCAGGAGACATTTAGATCCACTCGATCAGCATATGTCCAATATAATGGAAGTGATGCGAGACACCTCACGCAGCCTCTACATAAGGCATCATCTGCTACAAACTCCTTCATTTCACCAATGTTTTGTTACCAAACATTAGCCAGACCCCCTCTGTGAGCTCGAAGCGGCTTGAAGTGGCTTTTTTTGTGGTGAACCGTCCTCATTTATAGACATTTTTACTGCGGCAGCTTTGATGATGTCACTGTTATGCGACACCACAGCATCTGGAGTGGATCTAAATATCCACTCCAGATATGAAGTATGAGAAAATATATATAAGAAAATAGGTCCAGATTGGAAAATAAAAAAAAAAACTTCCCCTTTAAAGCTCCACTAGATCTCCAGCCGCCCAAAGATCATCTCTTTTACAATCATCAGTGTCTCTGGAACAGTAGTGTGTAACTCTGTGAGGTAAATGTGATGGATATTTACGCTTTAGGTGATCTACAGAAGTTTTCTGCATTTCTATTCCATCCAGGAGGTTTACACTCCAGCCACTAAATGTTGTTTATTCAGAGACTCTATCTGGTAAATCCACAATGATCCTTGATTACACCATTATTTATCCCATTTTAATCATAAAAACATCACTATCACTACTATGTTGCTAAGAGACCTCTATTTAGACCTGGAGGTGATGATGAAGACACTTCCTGTCAAACTTTCCACCAATCAGAGAGCTTAAATTGATGGTAACGTCCAATCAGGAGCAGCCAAAGATCAACAAGTGAGCAGAAAGTTCTGTGTGTGTCTGAAAAGAAGGAAAATAATGATCCTCTATGGCTGGAATAAAGAAAGAAGAGCTTTCTGATGCAGCTGAGTTGGAGTTGGTTTGTGAGGAAAGAAGGTAAAAAGTAGCAGAAATAACTGGAGATGAGGAAACGTGGAAACATGGTTTAATCATGATACGATATTCTATCGATACAGTGGAAAGCGATTCGATGTCTGCCGATATCTCAAATTCAGTCACGATACGATTTCTATTCCATTTGATTTCGGATCCACCGATCGATAAACGATATAAAAAATATTTCATATATTAGGTTATTGTTTCTTAGCACAACTGTACGTTTTGCTGTACAATCTCCCCAAGTCACATCTATTCACTGCAAAACTATTAACATGCATTTTGTTGTTGAAAAGCTTGTGTTAGATGACTTTCAAAATAAAGCAAAAAATAAAGCCATTTTCATAATAAAAGTGGGTTTGATATCAATTTTTGGATCAATACATAATTCTATGTATTGTTACACCCCCACAAAGTTCTGTTTGTAATTAAATTCTGGTTTCTTGGTCTGGTTGGCCTTTATGGTGCTATATCTGTTGTTATATTCATTTTACATAATTTTATGTTAATATAATAATACTAATAATAATATGGATATTTTATATGTAATATTTATAAGTATAATAGTAATAACTGATAAAAAAAAAGTATTTTTATGTAATAGTCATTACTATCCATATTGTAACATTTATTGGTGGTGGTGATGTTATTATTATTGCCTCATAATCTAGCAACTGAAGCTGTCCTGGAGCATAATGTCTGGATAGTGACAGGGATTAAACGTTCAGCTTCTATAGACTGGTCAACAATGATAATAAAGACACTTTAAAAAACAGTAAATAAAAATAATAATAAGACTGTTAGAAAATGGATAATAATAATAATAAAAGGGGAGTAAAGGGAGATTTGTTCCACAGCAGTGACATTGTCCATCTTTTCTTGATCGTGTTATTCCAGGCAGGAGCGCCGGCCGGGTCGTTCCCTGCAGGAGGTTCTTCCACCAACCCCTTCCTGTAGCACAGCTCCTGGACCACCAGAGGGCAGCATGCAGCACATACTCAACGCACCTGTTCTGTCACGCTGATGGTGGCACTGCATTTCTTAAAGACTTATGATTTCTTTTTCTTATTTTTCATAAAAGTTTACAACACTATGAAGGATTACAAAGGAGCTTGTTAAAGACTAAGGGACTGTTATGGGGGAATGTACTGTTGGGACTATATACAGAACTTAATATGCCTTCTGTGTTTTTTTTCTTTTATTAACTGTAAGCTCCGTGCATATCACCATTTGTATTCACAAATAAGTACATATAATGTATAACAAGGACTGAAATAACAAGGATGCGTATGCACACAAACAAAGAAAAAAAAATTGATTAGGGAAGAGTTGATATTTAAGATTATTAACAGGGTTTCATTCAAATCCAGTATGTGGTTTGAGATGAGTGTTTCATTTACAAAAAGGGATTTATCTTTTTTATTTAGGCTTAACTTTACTATATCGGCACTACAGGACTTCCTACATTAACCCACAAACTCCAGATTGCTAGTCGTAGAAAATGGAAGTTTGCTACCACCCAAAGCAACCAAATCCAAATCCTGTTCATGTGAATGAGCTGGTTGATCCTGATGTGTTAGTCCGGAACGGACAGGTTCCTGGCCTCACAGGTCCGGTCTCAGAGAGCACAAATGGAGGGAAAGCCAGAGAGGGCAGCAATATTTCTTAGCCTTGTAACTCTGCCAACTGGATAAGTCATTGGTAACGATGTTTAGTGTACACTAGGAACCTCAGTTCTGCTTGTTGTCGGAGCATATTTAAGATATTCACTATATTTTACCTGGAAAAGACGAATGGAAAGACTGTTAAGGAAGGCTGCAGGCTGGTGTTCAGCAGTGCTTACTCTGGTCGGGGTCGGCTTGTCCTCCCTCTTAAAACTGAAATCTGAGCTGTAAATGTTCCATTCCCGTCCTCTTCTGTCCTCTTCGCCTTGTTATCGGAAGAGGAGAACATGGAGAAATGTGGAGCTGGTTTTGCTTTGATAGAAGGCAGAGGGACAGAACACCAGTTCAGGGATTAAGCGAATCACTGGATCCATCCTGACCAGGAGAACTTGGGTCTCAGTTGTGCAACACCGGCTGTGACTAACATTGAATCTGACAATGTGTTTCTTGTTTTACAAGAATAGGTAAGTAAATGTGTACATATATAAATACATGTATAAATAAATTAAAGATTTTTAACTACAGTATTGTGTGTGAGAATTTTTTTTTCTTTTTAAAAACAAGTCTTTTTTGACAAATAAATGGAAACAAATGAAGAATCTGCTGAATTTCCTGACCAAAATGAAGTATTCCTTACTACACGTCATCAAATATACTCAAGTATAGTAAAGTATATCCCCCAAATGTACTTTTCTGTACCAGCTATAAACTGATATCAATGTACTAGTAGTATTCTAACAAGTATACTTCTTGGGACTAAATTGGGCCACTTAAAGTATTTAAAAGTACACTTTCAAGTATACTTAAAGTAATCTTTAGGTATACTGTTAGTTTACTCATACTAAAACTTCAAGCTTTTACTTTTAGAAAGTACACTTTTAAGCATACTCAAAGTGTAGGTTTTAAGTAGAGTAAAAGTAACATGTATGATGTGAACTGGGGTGTTCAGTGTGTGAGAGAGAGCCCCTAAACCTTACAAGATAGGATTTAAAAACATGATAGAATGTACGTCTTGCAGTACGCCACAAAGATATGAAAATATACTTGTACTACTATTAAAACATATCGTTTAAAAGTTTGAATATAATTGTAGGCTAAATATACTTAAACTCCCAGTATATTTATAAGTAAGAGGAATAATAAACTTTAAGTTTAAACTTTGAGTACATAAAGAGTAGACTGAAAGTATACTGTCTCATTTACAGTTTAAAATTAGGATACTTAAAGCATACGTATACTATTTAACAAGGGCACGCTGAAAGGTTATGACGTTGCCTTGACGACGCACTAACTGCCATGGCGTCTCTTCTGCCAGAGTCGTTGTTTGAGGTCTCCGGCCCGGCTCCTCCTCCTAATAAGGACTTTTATTATTTTTCCGTCAGCAAGTCAGAAGTAAGTACTTGCTGTCTGTAACTCCCACCGGCATCGATAAACCGAGGCCGCTTCTGCGGGGCACGTGGCTGATTTTAACCGAACACCACGACCAAACGTCGACTAGAAGCAGGAGGTCTAACAGCTTTATTTAACAGCTGTAATATTTAGCTGTTTATTTGGACAATAGGCTTATTTACGCAAGATTTACCAAAGGGATTGTTACACTTTTTAAAAGTATTATTTTGAACTGAAATATTAATGTCCTCATCATTGACCGTCTCCAGGTGATCTGGAGGTGGTGGAAGATTTCTCTGAGAGTCGTTTACAGGTTCTCCAGGCCCGGGGAGCAGAGGGTCTCTCACCAGGACTTCTTGTGTGATGCTTCTCTGCAGAGTAAGATACTTACCTGTGTTGGGGCATTTATGTTAAACACAACTGTATTAATCTTCGTAGTTTTGGTACAGCAAGCAGTAATGGCTTTATCATTATTTATTATCTTAATTAAACGCTCAGATACCTCATGAGGGATCAAATCAGGACAAACTTTTCTATAACCCCAGTTCCAAAACGTTGGAAAGCTGAGATGTAAACCAAAACAAACTGCAATGATCGATAAATTTAATCAACACACATGACTGTATATTGCCAAAAGGATTTGCTTTCACCCATCCAAATGATGAGAATCAGGTGTTCCAATCACTTTCATGGCCACAGGTGTATAAATGAAGCAGCTCGGCATTCAGACTGTTTCTACAAACATTTGTGAAAGAATGTGTCGCTCTCAGGAGCTCAGTGAACTCCAGCGTGGAACTGTGATAGGATGCCACCTGTGCAACAAATCCAGTCGTGAAATTTCCTAAATATTCCACAGTCAACTATCAGCTGTATTTTAAGAAAATGGAAGTGTTTGGGAACGACAGCAACTCAGCCATGAAGTGGTCGTCCACGTAAACTGATGAAGCGGGTCAGTGATGCTGGAGCACAAAGTGTGAAGAGGTGGCCAACTTTCTGCAGAGTCAATCACTACAGACCTCCAAACTTCATGTGGCCTTCAGATCAACTCAAGAACAGTGCGCTGAGCGCTTCATGGAATGGGTTTCCATGACGACCAGCTGCATCCATCCATACATCAGCAAGTGCAATGCAAAGCGTGGATGCAGTGGTGGAAAGCAGCCGCCACTGGACTCTAGAGCAGTGGAGGCATTCTTTGGAGTGATGAATCACACTCCTCCATCTTGCAATCTGATGGAGGAGTCTAGGTTTGGCGGTTGCCAGGACAACCATACTTGTCTGACAGCATTGTGCCAAGTGTAAAGTTTGGTGGAGGGGGGATTATGGTGTGGGGTTGTTTTTCAGGAGCTGGGTTTGGCCCCTTAGTTCCAGTGAAAGGAACTCTGAATGCTTCAGCATACCAAGACATTCTGGACAATTCCATGCTCCCAACTTTGTGGGACCAGTTTGGAGCTGGCCCCTTCCTCTTCCAACATGACTGTGCACCAGTGCACAAAGCAGGTCCATAAAGACCTGGATGCAGAGTCTGGTGAGGAGGAACTGGACTGGACTGCACAGAGTCCTGACCAATCTGAGACAAACTGGCTCTAAACGTTGTGGAACAAGTTCAGAAAATGTTGCTCAGACTTTGAAGATCCTCCATCTACAGTGTAGAAAATCATCAGAAGATGGAGAGAATCAGGAGGAATCTCTGTGTGCATGGGACAAGGCTGGATGCTGGTGATCTTCTGCATTAAAACCAAGACTTCCAGAAATATCTGTCTGTTCACCCTGAAATCCACAAATGCAGGTTAAAGCTCCATCATGCAGAGAAGAAGCCAGATGTGACCAGAACCACCAGCATCCGTCTTCTCTGGATCAAAGCTCATTTAAACGCTCTGAGGCAAAGTGGAAACTGTTCTGAGGTCAGATGATGAAGATGTGGGGATGTTTCTGGAAAGCATGGAGGCCGTGTCCTGCAGACCAAAGAGGGACAGGAGCATCCAGCTTCTTATCAGAGGACAGTTGAAAAGCTGCATCTCTGATGGGATGCGGTTGCATTAGTCTGTGTGTCAGTGCTTCTGATAATTACAGTAACAACCACAAAAACCCACAGATATGTCCACTTAGTTGGGTTTTGCATTGTCTTTCAAGGAAAAATGTGTCTTTTCAGGTGAAGTCAGGATGGTTTTTGGCCAAAAAATCTTCCAGTATGCCAAAGCTTTGTGCCAAGGTCATTATGACTATCTGGAGCGCCTGCCCGACCCCTTCCTGCTGCAGATTATGAGCCATCTAGAACTTGAGGATGTGGGGCAGCTTGGACGAACATCCCGCAGGTTCAAGAAGGTGAGTTTCACAAACAGAAATTCAACTGTATTTTCAGTTAAGAAATGTTAAAGGTGCAACTTGAAAAAAAAAAGTGACCAACATAATGTAATCTATAATTAAAAACTATTTCTGTTGGAATCTAATCACTTTACTACCATAACTTGTTTTTATTCTCTGAAATGCTCACTGTGGTCCACATACAGTTGTGCTCAAATGTTTCCATCTGTTCCTGCTGAGGACAGAAAAAAATCAGTTGTCACTGAAATAAGTTGAAATGAACCAAGTTCATAATAGATAAAAAGTTTTATGAATATTGTGATATTGATTTTAAATTGTAGTTCAACAGAAATATTAGAGAATAAATAAATGAAAATGAAACAAGCAAAAAGCATGATGGCACCCTGAAACTAATATTTTGTTGAGGCAATTAAGTGTTTTCTGCTGTGTCCAATCAGACGTCGGCACCTGTTGACAGGTATTTTGGTCAACTGTTCATGAGCAATTTTTCTGCATCAGTTTTTTGTTTTTTATTATTTTTTCAACCACAATTAGAAATCAATTATTTATTTTGTTAAATTATAATTTATCAAATTTTTATTTATTATTACTTTTTCAGTTTCTTGTTATTTGAATAACTAAATTGTGAATTTAGTCTTTTCTTTAAAGGGAGGGGATGTGAACATTTGAGCACAACTGTACATGACAGCTGTCACCATTTTTACTACGGTGTCTCGTAATGGACAAACGACTCCACAGTGGCAGCTTTAAAAGCAACTAGACGACCGTTTGGGGTCTTTCTGAAACAGAGCGGAAGTAGTTACCTGCAGTCAGAGACGGACTCACCGTCTGACACGGTTCCTGATGGGCTGATGTTGAGGCCAACACAGCTTATTTATTAGTCTAATGGGTCCATAAAACTCAGTAAATCAGCAGCCCCACTAACACTGGGTACCCAACACCTGAGGATTTCATCCATCCAGTCAGTACGGAACTGTCTTTCACCCATGAAACCATCCAATACAAACGCTCACAACACTGACAGAAAAAGAGACAGTTGCTTATAAATTCACAGCAAAAAATGACACGAATATGTTCACATATTGACTTAATTATGAAAAAATAATGCAGTAGTGAAACATGTAAACACACACTGGTGAGACAAAGTTCAAAAAGTTTTTGACTTTATAGATGCATCTTGTAAACTTCTTTAGTTTGTCTCATCCATCATTGCATTTGGGCATTTGTTTGTTTTAATTTTACTTTCAACTAGGTTATGCTTGTGTCTGTTCTTTGCTGTAATACCTCCCCAGCTTTAGGGAAGAGCCTTCACACAGAAGTACTGTAGCTGGAACATGTAGATATCTCCCTGCAACCTCATGAATATCAGGATCATCTACTGTCCCTGAGGTGCAGTATTTTAATGGCTCTCAGTCACATAAAGCTGAACCTCCGCTGCTTTTCACACTAAACATCTGAGTAGATGCTGGTGAAAGCTGTTGTTTGCATGTTGTCTTAAGGCGAGGCATGTTTGTTTCTGCATCACATTTCATTCAAAAATTCAAAAAGCTTCACGTAAAATGTTAAAAGCATTACAGTCGGGTGCAGAAGAAGCGTTACTATAAAATACACTTCTTTAAAAGCTTTTATTACTTCACTGTGAGAACATTTTTTTTTCTTTTTTCTATTAAGGTGAAATTTCTTTTCCTTTTTTCCTAAAATGAATGTGTTTAAACAATAAGAAGCCAGTTAGCAGTGAACATGCTAACATTTAGCAGTGAACACACTGACGGGAATGAATGAAAGTTTACAAATGAAAAAGAGAAAAAGAAAAATATAGAGACAAAAGAAAATATTTTAAAAGACCCTAAAGAAACATAGAAATACTGAGTCATAATCAAATCAAGTTAAAAAAAAAAAAAGGAGTGGGAAGAAGCTTAAACTCTTGAAATTACCACCCCTTCCTACATGTCATGTTTTATACTGTTTGTTGATTGATTGATTAATTGTTTGATTAATTTATTAAAGTGTCATGCACATTATTGCGCCCAGCCAACATGGGCTTACAAAACACTGCAAAAGACACTTATACAATTCAAAAATGGCAACAGAAAAAAGAGAAACCATTTTAAATAACAACCTAGAATACATACATCATGAATACATAATAGTCATAAATACCCTCATGTAGGGTAAAATATTTTCTGCCTCAGTGCCCAGGCTTTTTCAATAAATCTTGCTGGAACGTAAATCTCTTCTTTAAATAGCCAACTCATCATTTCATACTCTGACATCCTAAATAAATCGTGATTCTTCATTTGAACTTTAACAAACAGGATTTTTCTCAGTTCAGTGTGGGAGGGGCAATGAAACAAAAGATGTAATTCATCCTCGACCACATCCAAATCACACACTTCAGGTAAATCTGCTCACTTCAATAGCCAAGAGCAAAGTTCCCCATCGTAGCTGAGCACATAGTGACCTCTGACTTCTCCCCAAGTGAACCAATAAATAAGGTTCTGTACAATAATCTTCTTTAACTTAAACATAACTTCTCAGTTTGGGTTTCTTCAAAATGTTCTCTTTCCATTGTTTCTTATAGAGATTATTTAGTTTTAGTTTAACATCTATCTTATAACATAAATTATTGCTAAAAATATAATACAAATCAGAACAAGAAAATACTGCAGCAACTTCTCTTGAGCAGGAGAGATTATGTGCTTTGTCCCATTTAAAAATCTTTTTGGTAAGCTCATCTGGTAAAACAAGTCTATTCCACAACCTGACCATTTCACTTTGCTTTACCTGACAGGATTCCCATCCCATGTCCCCCTCTACAACCCCCTTAGCATAAATGTATGAACTCCAAGAAAACATCTAAGGGCTCGACTCTAAGTAGCGTTACTTTCACCCATATCCCAACTGCATAAAATAAAACTGGACCAACCATGGAGTCAAAAAGCTTAGAAAAGGTTAAAAAACCAAGGTGAGGACGCCTTTTCACTTTATTAATTACTGAACCTAAAGCTGTTCCTGCGGAATCAGCCAATACTTTCCTTCCTTCAAAAAACTCATATTTTCAGTAAAAACAAAACCAAGATGCTTATAAGAAGACGTAAAAGTCAGAGGTGTTGATCCAAAAACAAACACATGGCTACTTTGCTGTACATGATTATATCAGAAATGCATGATTTGTGTCTTCTCACTATTAATAGCCAGTCGCCATTTACTACACCAAGAGCTCATAATACTCATATACTGTTCGTAACAATTTGTGACATAATCTCATCATTACATAATGCTATGAATAGAAATATATATCTATATAGATATATGTATATATGTATGTGTGTGTGTGTATATATATATATATATTTGTGTGTGTATATATATACAGTATATATGTAGGCTATGTATATATATATATATATATATAACAGTTTAATTACAGTTACTGGTAAACATGCTAAGGGTTAGTGGTGAACACGTTAACAGTTACCGGTAAACATGCTAAGGGTTAGTGGTGAACACGTTAACAGTTACTGGTAAACATGCTAAGGGTTAGTGCTGAACACGTTAACAGTTACCAGTAAACATGCTAAGGGTTAGTGGTGAACAGTTACTGGTTTACATGCTAAGGGTTAGTGGTGAACACGTTAACAGTTACTGGTAAACATGCTAAGGGTTAGTGCTGAACACGTTAACAGTTACTGGTAAACATGCTAAGGGTTAGTGGTGAACACGTTAACAGTTACTGGTAAACATGCTAAGGGTTAGTGCTGAACAGTTACTGGTTTACATGCTAAGGGTTAGTGGTGAACACGTTAACAGTTACTGGTAAACATGCTAAGGGTTAGTGGTGAACAGTTACTGGTTTACATGCTAAGGGGTTAGTGGAGAAACACGTTAACAGTTACCAGTAAACATGCTAAGGGTTAGTGGTGAACAGTTACTGGTTTACATGCTAAGGGTTAGTGGTGAACACGTTAACAGTTACTGGTAAACATGCTAAGGGTTTGTGCTAAACAGTTACTGGTAAACATGCTAAGGGTTAGTGGTGAACACGTTAACAGTTACTGGTAAACATGCTAAGGGTTAGTGGTGAACACGTTAACAGTTACAGGTAAACATGCTAAGGGTTAGTGCTGAACACGTTAACAGTTACTGGTAAACATGCTAAGGGTTAGTGCTGAACACGTTAACAGTTACTGGTAAACATGCTAAGGGTTTGTGCTGAACAGTTACTGGTTTACATGCTAAGGGTTAGTGCTGAACACGTTAACAGTTACTGGTAAACATGCTAAGGGTTAGTGCTAAACACGTTAACAGTTACTGGTAAACATGCTAAGGGTTAGTGGTGAACATGTTAACAGTTAGTGATGCTGCTAACTGTTTACAAAGTTATGATGAAGTGATGAAAATGCATCAATAAAACTTAGTTTGTCTCCTCACATGCTGGTTGATGATGTCAGAGTTTCCAGCTGGAGAACAGCTGGTTTACTGGTTGTGTCTCCTGGTCAACTGGTTGTGTTCTGCTGGTTAACTAGTTGCGTTCTCTAGCTAATTGGTTGTGTCTCCTTGTTAGCCCGCTTACATGGCAACGGCAGCTTAGAACAAGAAGTGATGTTTTCTTACTACCAGGTTCTCCTTCTCTGATTAACCCCACACAGCTGAGTGTGTATCAGAACATGTCAAACCCTTTCATGCTACTGCAGAATCAAACTCAGAGCGCTTCGCCATCCGAATCCATGGTGAATGTTCCTGCAACGCCATGAAACAGGACCAACGTGATCTTCCATTTTCTCCAAACTTGGGGTGGATGATGAAAGTCAGACCCTGATCTAAGCCCCATGCAAGTATCAGCTGTAGGTTACTAGAACATTTCAGTCCAGCCCCGCCCACTACATGGATGAAATTTGGTTCATACCTGCAACATGATCCTATCAAAAGCTGTTGTCCAACAGATTAAACTGAACAAGAAGTCAGCCATTTTGAAGCATTATTTTTGCTGTCATTTTCTGAGCATTCTGTCATTTTAACGAACTCCTACAGATTTAGTCTAATCAGGCCCAAACATCTTCAGGGTAAGCAGACCATCCTTCCAATTAAAAGTTATTGAAAGCTTTACAGTTTGTCAGTGGGCGTGGCCATGGCGCCCGCTGGATGTTGATGTTTAACGGCATCAAGTGTCTGTTAAACTTAACCTGTCTGAGCTTTAGTTTTGCAATGAAATGTCTCATGTTTGGTAATGTGTGTTTTTCTCCTCAGCTGTGCGAATCAGAGGAGTTTTGGGAGCAGGTGGTGCACCAGCGGTGCACCACGGTTTCAGCTGAGGTGGCATCTTTGGCACAGGAGCTGGGCTGGCGCAGCGTTTTCTTCTGCAACAAGCTACAACTGCAGAAGCTGCTCCACCGCAGGAGGCTGAAGGTCCCCGACCCAGATGTAGAAGCCGAGGAATCTGCCAACGAGAGCTCAGAGCCCGACCCCACACCGGCTTCTGAAGAGGAATCTCTCTCTGCCTCGCTCGGCCATCTGTGCACCGGCTTCGGTCGCAGCTCCGACCCTAACCGTGAGGCAGACGTTGGCTTTGACTCTGCCAAACTCAAGGATGGCCTGACGTCCTGTGAGGTGGAGACCAGCGGTGTAGGAGACTGCTGTGCAGAGCCGGCCAAGAGTTAAGCCTTTTATCAAAGCTACTACAGCCATCAAGTTCACTTTTACTGTCTGTATTATTCACAGCTTTTCACTGTCGTCATGCACATTTGCCTGATCTAAAATGTAGTTATGGATTTATTATCTTTCACCTTTACTATTCATCATAAAGCTTCTTTTTTTTAGTGGCCAAATTTTATTACCTGCGCCGTGTTGTTACTTTTTTAACTTAATTTGAACTTTGAACACTAAGCACGATAACAGCTGGTTGTCATACTAGTTTGTGTAATTTACAAGTTCTAACATGCTGGTACTGTAAGGTTGTTAAATTACACAATTAATACAGTTCTGTTGTCTGATTTATGTGAACAGATTCTGAATAAAACATCCCCTACCTACCTGTGAAGATGATTACTCACTTCAGGTCACATGATCATCGTTTCCCCGACCATTATACCATACTGGCCCGCCCTCCCTGCTAGAACCACCGCCCTGTCTGGGTCAAGATATTTAATCTTGATCTGGCTTCAGCAGAAGTCATCCCACGTTCCCGACCAGAACAGAAATGTTGGACATGATGATTATGCTTTTTCTGCTCTGACAGAATCACCTGGCAGGACCGTTTCACGGAGGTGTAAGAGCACCAACACTCGGTCGCGTCTGTATTTCATAAGTGGATTACAGTTACGTCATGATCTGGATCCTTAGAACACGGATAGTGTATGTGAGTTTTGATGGGATTATGCGCGTATGCACTCGGAGAGAGTCCCCTAGGGGGCACAAGCTGCCGGAGCTAATGGTCCTCTCTGCACTCATCATCCTTTTCCTCTTCTTCCTGGAATCCTTTACGTGTGTGCACATATTAACATGGCTCATTTGTACTTAATGAGATTGACAAAGTAAACATAATTCTTGACATGTTTTTGCTTGAGAATCCTTTTTTTTTTCTTTTTTTAAGCTTAGTTTAATCTGTAAACACGTCCTATTCCTCTTCCAATGCCAAGTTTTAAAAATCAGTTACATCTTTCCTCATACCGATTGCTTATATTTCAGAAACTTAACAGAAAAATATTATTCTGCAGTTTTTACAAAGTCTGTTCTTCACAACTCTTTGATTTGGAGGTTAAAACCCTCTGCATGAAGTATTTGTTGAGTAGTTGTTTTGGCATTGACATACAGCAACCCACCGCTCTCGAGTAAATTCAATTTCAATTCAATTCAACTTTATTTGTATAGCGTCCATTCATGACAGTGTCACCTCAGGGCGCTTAAACAGACAGAAAAGTTCAGGTCAGATTCATAATAGCCTAGTTAAGGAAACCAACAGATTGGATCGAATCTTGACTTGACCCGGTCCAATCCCCCATCCTGAGCAAGCACGGAGTGGTGGCGACAGTGGGAAGGAAAACACCCTTTTAACAGGGAGGAAAAACCTCCGGCAGAACCCGGCTCAGGTAGGGCGGCCATCTGCCTCGACCGGCTGGGGGGGAGAAGACAGAAAGGGAGACCAACAAACACTGCAACGTTATCCAGCCAGATCTGCTGAGAGAGGAGAACACAGTTAATGATGCAATACTGTCACAGGTTTCTACATGGAGAGACAGAGATGGTGGGAGAGAAAGAGCCCAGTGCATCATGGACGTCCCGCAGCAGTCTAAACCTCTAGCAGCTTAACTAAGGGAAGGCTAGCCATCCCTAACTATAAGACTTATCAAAAAGGAAGGTTTTAAGCCTGATCTTAAAGGTAGAGAGGGTGTCTGCCTCCCGAACCTGAAGTGGTAACTGATTCCACAATAGGGGGGCTTGACAGCCAAACGCTCTGCCTCCCATTCTACTCATAAGCCCTATTCTGACGGGATTAGTATTATCTAGGGACCACATGTAATAAATAAATTACCCCCCGACGTCTGTTTTTCATGTGGCGCATTCACACTGGATAACTGAAGTCTGAGATTTGACTGAAATTCACAGACATCCAGCAGATATGTCAACGTGCTGCATATTGCGTAACATCTGCTCTTACAGGCTGTGTTTCCATCGGCAGTGGATGATCATTCAGAAACAAATATGTTAAATAACACACGGACAGTCGTAACCAACGCTTTAAGAACTTGTACCATGTCAGCATGTTGTCCAAACCTAAACGTTTCTCGCTGCGGGAACGGGACTAGTGAAACTCCCCTGATCACTCCGATTCCAAAGTTAATGCTTTAGCCTATATTATCGTAAACATGATACTTTGGAGGAAAAATATTTTTTAAGCCTCCATTTTTCGCCAAAAAGGAAATGAAATGCGTCCAGGAAACAAATACCACCAAATTACGGGTCATTTCTGTCCAAATCACAGAGATGTCTATTCGCACTGGATTAGTACTATCAGAGGACCTCTGAGTTTAGCAAATTATAGTACGTAATTTGCGGGGGAATTATTACATCGCAAATCACAGACATGACCGATTCACACTGGACTAAAATCACAGACAACCTCTGTAATTATTACAAATTACATGTGGTCCCTATATAATACTAATCCAGTCAGAATAGGGCT
>JALJCO010000805.1:0-58434 GCA_023101725.1 Atherinomorus stipes | reverse complement strand
TTGTTGTGTAGGGTGAACTTGACTGTAACCTTTTCCTTAACTTTTGCACTTATTATAAAGCTTGTAGGCCTAAATCAGACATGAAAACTCAGCTGGCCCAGCTACACTTCCTCTTTCAAAAATAGAATTACACACACACGCCTGCACTTCCTGCAAGAGTATCAGCTGCAGGGTTGAAAAACTAACTAAGAGTTAAATCCTTATTAGGGCAAACCAAAGTAACAACTACTAGTTTTGATGTTTTGTTATATCCAATTGCCTTGAAGATTACCTTTTTAAGGATGTCTGTCCCACATATAGGTGGTGCTACAACAGAGGTATAAAAACATGATGATGGGCGTTTTCTTCCTCCTTTGGAGCAAGTTCTATCAGGGCAAATAGGTCAGGACAGGAGGGCCTTTTCGGGCTGAATATAAGATATAGATCAATTACAGTACTTTACTGCTGGTTTTCTCTTTATTCTTTCCTTCCCACTCACTTTCTGGGAGTAACATTTTGGTACTCATACTCAATTGTATTTGATTGTATTTTGCTTGCTTGCCTTAATAAAAGATCTCAGACTGCCTGAGGAAAAACCTGATTCACTCACAAAGCCCCTGACTCATCCTTCATAGGAGTGTAGTTATGGGTTAAAGCTGCCTCTCGACACACTGATGAGACAAGAATACTTCCTTTGATATTTCCCGTTGGAGGTGAGTATGATTTTGGTCCATGTTAAAATAGAGACTGCCGCGAGCAGAGAATAGTTACCATTATATACTGGAAAGTATATACAGGTCTACTTTCGGTAAGACCTTGATTTACGACCTCCTGAACTTAGTAACGGACGTTCTAAGGCTCTGAAGGCTGGGGAAGTAGGGGCTCCTCTGGATTGAATAGAGGCTTAGCGTCGTAGCCCTGAAAAGTTCCCCCCACCTTCACTTCACCTTTTATGTGAGCGCCCACTGATCCAGACTGGAAACGCTGGTTGAGTTACCGAGTTAATAACCAGCTTCGTAGAACCGTTTATCAAGATCACGGATGTCTGGTTAAGTCAACCAGGTAACAGAGAAATCCCGGCTATGTTAATCCAGCTTGGTAGTCCAGGTCCCTGGATCTGTTCTCTGCTCCACAAACACCCCAAACTGCTGCTGATGACCCCACCCTGGCTTACAGTCACATAATGACAGTGTTGCCAGGTGGGAAATATAGAATTATCGTACCAGAGACTCAAAATTATCGTATTTTGAGGGAAATTATCGTACACCCATCATAAGTAAAATAACAACCCCACTGATGTGTGAAATATTGTCACTCTAGTGTGAAAAAGCGCTCACAGGCCCTCTTGACTTTGCTGCGTCAGTATGGAATGGGTTAACGGCGTCATAATATCAGGTGTTATCTACACAGATGATATGTATGTAGGGTTTATGAAGTTTCATATTCATTTTCATGACATAACTTTAACAGCGACCACCAAACGGGAGTGAACCTGACTCGCTTGGCATGGTCACTGATTGACAGATTATTACAGGCCGGTAAATATTTTAACCACTAAACACAACTTATATTGATACTCAGTCTTACTTGTGAAAAGTAACTCCCAGTTTGCTGCTTTCGATGCTCCGCCGATTACAGCAGAAGATGCTGCGCAGCTCTGGCATCGTTCGTCCACAGTAATTATTAACTGAGCTGTGGGGGGGGGGGGGGGGGGGGGGGGGGGGGGGGGGGGGGGGGGGGGGGGGGGGGGGGGGGGGGGGGGGGGGGGGGGGACTGGTCCAAGATGGTGGCCACGTTTCTCACCCTCCATCAGTCAATCCAGCTTCTACTCATTTATTATTTATACTAATATGTCCTCCTCTCCCTTCGTGTTGTTTTGGTTTTGAATCTCGCTCGCCTTCCTGTCTGAGCGTCCTAGGGCGGGTGCAGCTACCATGCAGCCAATCAACACATGGACGTCACTCGCATCTCACGCTCAGCAAAGCATGAATGGCTGGTAACATGTCACATTGGAACTGATGCCTTCAGGGTTCATAAAAAAATTCGCCAGCCGACAGTTTTGCTCACATTAATATGAAATGGTCAAATTATCGTACATTTGCCCTTTTTTAGGATTATTGATCGTACATCGTACAGAGGGCCAAATTATCGTACAAATACGATAATTATCGTACACCTGGCAACACTGCATAATGATGCCATCTGATACAGATTGGAGACAAACATTGAATTGTCTCTGACTTTTTGTTTCGTTTCGATGTGATTTGATGTAAATGTATAATGGTGGGTGTTATATAAGCCACTGCTGCAGCCTGCACCTTTTCTGCTTCACTTATTTATATGGAGAACTTTGCTTTGCTGGAATAATCACTGACTTGTGTTCCACAAATTAAGAGTTGGAATTGAATCAAAAACACATTTACAAATGATTCTTTTAAAACGTTTAATGAATTAATCTAATTTAAAAACAAACTAGTTCACCCTAACTAGTTAGTCTTTCCTACTGTTTACTTGATTTGGTCTCACGTATTCTGAAGAAAAGTACATGTAAATAAGTACACTAACTGGTGGTTGAAGTTTTTTAGTTTGTCTCTTCTGAATCACAGAGAGCAGTTGGAGACAAACTACATCTTTAAAATAATCTATTTATTTGACTTTTTAAGCTCTTTTTTTCCATATTTATTAATCAATTTCTGTTTTATTTATTGTTTGGGGGATTTTTATCCCCTTAAGTATCGAAAATAGTATTGAGTATCGACCACCATCTTTAGTATCAGTACTGAGAATATAATTTTTGAATCGTGCCGACCCGACTGTAAACTATCCTCAAAATTTCAAATTTTACCAGCAAATTGTGAATCCACATTGTGAACCTACAGCCAATCACCGGAGTCTATTTAGGGACCGTCTGTAAATGAGATGTTTCAGTACGAACGAGGTCATGAAAAAATTAACCAAAAATAAACTAAATGACTTTTTACCATTCTGCTTGCTGTAATACATCATATTTATTACGCTCTATCTACTACAGGTGAGATTTTCTTATAAAGTATTTTATTTGCCCATAGATGCATTTTCATGAAAATATTCACTAAAAATGAACTAAATGACTTTTTACCATTCTGTTTGCTGTAGTACATCACATTAATGTCTGTATCAGCTGTAGTAGATGGAGCATAATAAATATGATGTACAACAGCAAACAGAGTGGTAAAAAGTTATTTAGTTGATTCTTACCGATATTTTTCAGGTAATTGGCAGACGGTCCCAAACCAACGTTACCGCAGTCCCTGAATATCGTTTCTGATTCCAGCATCTGTTTGTTGGACGTGGCTTTGACAGGCTGCGCGCGCTCCCGACGATCACTTTCTAACACAACACCTACCAAAAGCAACTCCTTTTTTTCTTTTTTTTTTTTTATTCTTTTTTTATTTATTTTCTTTTTTTTATTTATTTTTTTTATTACCTGCTGTTTCCAGGTTTTCAGGAGGTCTCCAGGTGATATTTACCTGCTGTTTCCAGGTTTCCAGGAGGTCTCCAGGTGATATTTACCTGCTGTTTCCAGGTTTCCAGGAGGTCTCCAGGTGATATCCAGCAGTCTGCGCTGACGATCGATCTCTTCCTCGTACTGGACGATGGTTTTCTGGAACTCTCTGAATATTTCTTCTGCAGCAGCTGTTAGTCGCTCGCTGATAAACTCTCTCAGATGATGAACTGAAGACATTGTTGCTGAAACACTGAAATATTCAGCTCAGAAACCAAAGATAACCGTCTCCTGCACACGAGGACAGCTAACCATGCTGCTAGCGGACTGTTGACTTCCGCTTGGTGTCACACTCTCAAGTTCCGGGTGAGGAGGGAGGTTAACTTTTGTTTCCGGCTTCTCCAACTTTCAACTTTTCTCATTTGAAACCTTTATTCAAACTTAACCAGACAGTTTACTGGATATTTATTCTGCATTTCTCACAGACAAAACAAGATTCTGAACATCCAGAATAATAATCAATAACAGATGAGAATGTGAATAAAATAGTGGAAATATCTGCATTCCAGTAGCTACTGCTTAAAACAGTTCATGTGAGTAAATCTGCATCATGATCTCATCTGAATATCATATTGAACAGATGCATTATAAAGCTAATGCTTAATGAAAGATGACTTTAGGACTGTTATTTCAGCTCATGTGATCAATAGAACAGCAGGGCTTTAAATTTCTACTGAAAGCTTAGAAAGCTGAGTTTAAATGTGTGTTTGTCTCAGAAAGTTCTTTCTCATGTTGATGTGAAGCTGCTGAAAGGCAGAGTAAGAGAGAGGAGAGGAAGTAGAGATGAAAGAGGAGACGGAGAGATGGAGGGAGGAGCTGAGCTGTTACTGAACTATAGAAGAGACACAAACTTCCACATTCAACACAGTTCAACACACAAACATCACCTTTATTCAACATGCTGTCTTTGCAGACGTTTGGATTCACTCTGCTGTTTCTAGTCATTCTAACAGGTTGCTTTCATTCTTTAAAAGATCAATTTCTAGATTTTCTCTTTGTTCTTCACTTCTTTAACTTCTCTCTTCCTTCAGGTGTCGGCTGTGAAGAACTCAATGCAGTCAAGAAAGAAGAGTCCAGTTTAGAAGGAAGCTCTGTTACTCTGTCCTACACTTACTCTACCAAACTGTCTACTAGTGATTATTTCTTCTGGTATCGACAATATCCTGGAAAACCACCAGAGTTCCTGATCTCTCACTCTGGAACGGGACGAGAAGGAATATCAGAAAAGTCCCTGGATGAACTGAAAGATAAAAGTGGAGAATAAAGAAATCCACATGAGCATCTCCTCTGCTGCAGTGTCTGACTCTGCTGTGTACTACTGTGCTGTGAGGCCCACAGTGACAGGAAACAGCAAAAGTGTGGAGAAAAAGCTTTGGAGCAAAGACAACACAATACTCCACAACATCCACTAGAGGAGCTCACACACTGCTCCAGCTTTGCTTTGTCAGGATTCAGTTCAGCTTCTTTGTTCAGGTGAGAATAAAGCAGACATCACTGTTTACTTTGTGATGGAAACGTCTGCTTTCTTCATTAACCGTGACTAAAATACACTTTGTTTCACATTGTGATATTGGAACAGAGAAATAAAGTTGTAGAAATGAGCAGAATGAGGGAGTGTGTGTGGTGGATCTACTGAACATTAGACTGTTTACAAAGAGACACCTGCTTCTTCATTTCAGCCTTTTTCTGCTTTTATGTCTTTTAGAGGAAAAAACACTGGAAATATTTTTACTGTAGGATTTATTTATTAGTTTATTTCAGTTTAATTGAATATAATTAAATGTTGGACTTGAATAAAGTAGAACAGCAGCTGTTTCAGTAATGTTCCAGAACAGTTTGGTAACCTTTAGTTAACATTTTCTACCTGGAGGATCATCAGATAAAATCATCATTCAGGAAAGTGAAGCAGAGAATTCAGATCTACATGTTTTATATGAGACTGCTATGACCTCTATTTCTTATTAAAACACATTTTGTTTGTATCATTAATGTTAGGGAACTGAAAAATTTGTTCAGCCACATCATGAACAGGTCAGCAGGTGAAACCATCTGTCTGTACAAATATCCAGGTAAGATCATTGAAACTAAAGCAGACACAGAAGGACATTGGGTGGCATGTGTTCCAGAGATTGATGGATGTTATTGGTCTGTGAATTTATATGGACACAACAATAGAAGAAAAAAACATACAACTCTGCTAAAATAACGGCTGTGATCAGAGAATTTAATATCAAATATGCCACAGAAACATAATAGTTGGAGGAGATTTCAATACATGTCCAGATGAAAGGATGGACAGATACACATCCAGATTCACCAATGTTCATAAAAATAGAATCATTTTCAACTTTATGAATGATCATAAATTGACAGACATATGGAGAATACTTAATAAAACTGTGAAACAGTTTACCTGGTTAAAACCAAATGGTTAAAGTCCATCAAGAACTGATTACTGGTTAATGACTGAATCACTTCTGGAACTGGTTGCAAATGTCCCAATAACAAGCCGTCCATTAAGTGAGCATTGTAGTCTACATTTAGATCTATCTGGAAACAGAAATAGAAACAAGTTTAAAGGGAACTGGAAATTCCTCCCTGTTGAAAAATGAAGAATATTCCAACAATGTCAAAGAAATAATAGAAGAGACGACTAATGATCGTCTAGATACAGCTGTCTGAAAATGGAAAATCTGAAGTTTAGCATATGAAATTACACAAAAACCTTTCGTACAAAACTAGTTAAGTAAAAGAAAATCAAAGAAAACAATATCAAAAAAAGACCTAATCTCATATGATATTAAATCAGTTTGGAACAGAAGATTATGTAAAATTAATGTTCTTCAGTCTCAGCTGGATGAACTCTACCTGCAAAAGCAAAAGGGGCGTATATAAGGTCCAGAGAAAAACGGATGGAGGAAGGTGAAAGAACAGCTCATACTTGTGTAAATGAGAAAAACAGAGACAAGAATATAATGCTGTCAACTCACTACTTATTAATGGACATGAAACTACTAATGAAAACACAACCAGAAGGAAATATTAGAATTTGATAGTAATCTTTATTCTTCAGCATTTTGTGATTCAGGTGCAGCAGCCTTCTTTGATAAAATACAGAATCTCATTGCAGAGACTGATGAGTCCGACATCGTTCTGTTAAGAAATTCACAAAAATTTTGCGATATTTTCATATCCTGATATTATATTTACATTTAAAATGCAATATCAACCTATTTTACAAACAAAATCTTGCAATATTTCATTGCTTTGTTCCAAAATCTCTTGAGAATTCACTAAAATTTTGTGATATTTTCATATACTGATTTATTGACATTTAAAATGCGGTATTGATCTATTTTACTAACAAAATATTGCAATATTTCATTGTTCTGTTACAAAAGCTCGTGAGAATTCACAAAAATTTCGCAGTATTTTCATACGGTGATATATCGACATTTCAAATGTGGTATTCATCTAAAATCGTGCGATATTTCATAGTTCTGTTATGAAATCTCACGAGAATTCATGAAATCTCATGAGATTTTGTAACAGAACGATGAAATCTTGTGAGATTTTGTAAGTAAAATAGATCAATACCACGTTTTAATGTATTGATTTGATATTGGCATATGAGAATATCGTGATATTTCAGTGTATTTGTACTTTTTCAAAGTGTCAGAAACGGATAAAAAAAAACTGCTATTTGCAATAACTGGTTATTTTTTTTCAGCTTTAAGATTGGGATCGATATCATTTATCAGCCACATGAGTTTTAAAATATCGGCATATAGGATATTAGCCAAAATTTCAATATCGTTCATCCGGAATGAAACTTTGAGCAACTTTTACTGTGATGGACTCGGACCAGAACACCAGCAACCGGGCCAGAAATCTGGCTGCAGTGATGGACTCAGAGCTAAAGTGTGAAAAGCACATGAAGGCATCACTAAATCAGCCGACTATCAGCTGAAGAACATGTGAAGGATGAAAGATGTGATGTCTCAGCAGGACCTGGAAAAACTGCTCCATCATTCATCTTCAGTCGGAGGATTTTTGGATCAAAGCTGCAACACAAACTTTTACTGACTGAATATTTAGAACGTGATGAGAAACGTTGTTTCCCTCCTGGTTGAATCAGACGGAGTTTCTGCAGATTCCTCCTCCAGCGGGACCTGATGATGATGATGATGATGAAGGCAGTGAGAGGAGGAGCTCCACAGCTGAATGTGAAAGGCTTCATGGTGGAAGTGAAGAGCTGCTGTGTTCTCTCTGTTCTTCATTCAGTACAAGTGAAAAGAATGTTGCTGCTCTTCATCTGGATGATGATGATGGTCTCCTTTCAAACTGGTGAGTCATGAACAGATGGAGCTCAATGGAGAAGAAGATGATAGAAATGAAAGATGTTTCATGATGTTTGGCTTCCATTTTTCTAGAAAGAAACTAGTTTTTGGATCCAGAATGAAAATGCAAACATGATGGTGAAATCTATCTTTGCTTCCAGGATCTTCGGAGGATTTACTGACACCATTTAAAGAAGTACGGATGCTTCTGGAAGGAGACAAAGTCACTCTCTCCTGCAACTATTCAGGAACCGTACAGTATCTCTACTGGTACCAACAGAAGTCCACTTCACCTCCACAGCTGCTCATTTCAGGACTTTCAGATTCTACAGATAAAAGTTTTTCTTTAAAACATGAGAGAGAGAAAAAGGAGTTTCATCTGGAGATCAGCACCACTGCAGTGTCTGACTCTGCTGTGTACTACTGTGCTCTGCAGCCCACAGTGACAGGAAACAGCAAAAGTGTGGAGAAAAAGCTTTGGAGCAAAGACAACACAATACTCCACAACATCCACTAGAGGAGCTCACACACTGTTAAAGCTCTGATGAAACTCTGAGAGGATCCACATGAGCAGCAGATCCACATCAACATGATGCTGCAAACACTCTGGATGTTTCCACACAGCAGATCTCCATCCAGTCGGACCAGTTCACCACCACAGACTTCAGGGTGGATCTGCTCTTCTCACATCATCACTTTACTAAACTTTCTTGTTGAAATGAAAACAGGAGATCAGAAAAACAACAGATACTGATGATTATATGCAGAACTACCTTTCACTTACCGCTCTTTACAAATATTATCCAATGGAAAAAGCTCAACTTCTTGATGCATTTTATTTGCTTAACTTGTGAATTTAGGCCTGCTTATGTTTCTTTCTTTCTCTTTCCTCCCCCGGGTGGAGAACTACAATGTTTTCTATGTCTCTCTCTCTTTGTTTTACCTTTACTGGTAGTCTCAAGGAAACTTTTGCAACCAAAGAGGGAAAAAAAGCATCTGGTGCAGGTAAAACTTGCTAAAGAACATCTAAGCTAATGTCAGATGGGATGGAGATATTTAAGTATGTATAGTTTCATCCATGTGTGGAAAAGAGAAAATCCTAAATAAATGGAAACTTTTGAAGGAAATCATTGTAGTTGCTGAGACATTCCATCCTGGAGAAGGAACAATTCACAAGAAATCATTAAAAGACTAAAGAAATGTCACATTCATACCAACACTAAAACCGTTTTAATCAATGCATGGAATCATTGTTTTTACATGAAATCATTGTTAGCAACACACATCAACTTAATCATGAAGCCTTCTGATAACAATCATGTTCAGAAATACATATTAACTAAATCATGGAGCCCTGTTGTCACTTTTATCAAGCCCAGAACTCTGGTTGTGTCGCCCACATTTACCTACAGCTAACTGCTGCTAATAGCTAACAAGCACATTAACCGTGTCCTGTGTTAGCTTCTTAGCTAATGCTAGTTAGCTGACCCATGTCATACATCGGCGGCCATTAAAACAAAGAAACAAACTAATAAACAGACATTTTTCATTGAAACGTGTCACTAATCATTCCTGGACATTTATGAAGGAGATACAGTAACTTCCATTAGTTTCAGAGGAGTTTCTCACCTGAAACACAGAACAACTATAAACACACGGGAGACGTGGCTGGTGTTCGTACAGGATCTCTCAGCTTGTGAGGGAAACGGCAGGACACCCGCGACTGTCTCCACGCGCCACCTACTGGTGTCATATTGTTACTGCGTCTGAGTGAGTCCATGTCGGCAATACAAATAAAACATTTAAAACGTAAAGCATCTCTAAAATAGCACTTAATGGGCACACATAAGTGGGCATCACATACGGTATATATGACCTCTTCAAGGCACTGAAGGTGATTTACATCAAACTCACGTTCACTCTACTTTTCATTTAACCCGTTATATGACCATTTAGACTGAAATATTCTGAAATGGTTGACAAGAATATGGTCTCTCATCTATTTAAGATTTCTTGCTGGACAACATGATACTATTTTCTTTTAAATGTTGCTCTGTAAGAACATGGCTACTTATCTACATGAGTAGTCATGTGGCGCATCAACTTATTACGGTAAATGAAACATTTCCCACATGTCTTACACAAGTATGGTTTCTCACTTCTGTGAGTTCTCATGTGATATGACAAATTAGAACTGTAAGTAAAACATTTCCCACATGTCTGACAAGAGTATGGTTTCTCACCTGTGTGACTTCTCATGTGTTGTAACAACTTATAATTTAGAGTATAACATTTCCCACATGTCTGACAAGAGTATGGTTTTTCACCAGTGTGAGCTCTCATGTGTTGTAACAAATTACAACTTTGAGTAAAATTTTTCCCACACATCTTACAAGAGTATGGTTTCTCACCTGTGTGAGTTCTCATGTGTTGTATCAAAGCAGAACTTTGACAAAAACATTTCCCACATGTCTTACAAGAGTATGGTTTCTCACCTGTGTGAGTTTTCATGTGACGCAAGAAATTAAAAGTTCGAATAAAACATTTCCCACATGTTTTACAAGAATACGGTTTCTCTCGTGTGTGAGATCTTGTATGAACAGTTAAGCTACTTCTGGCTTTAAACGTTTTCCCACAGGTTTGACAGGGATACCGTTTCTCATCTATGTGGACTTTTTCATGCTTTCTAAGTGATGTTGGGTCCAAACATCTTTCTCCACAGGTCTGACATGAGTACAGCTTCTCAGCAGTGTGCTGAGTATTACAATGACTTTCTAAGAGAAAAGTCTCTTCTACGTTCTCATTGGTCTCCATCTGACACCCCCTTCTGGCTTCCTATCTGCACATCCCGTTGGTCCTGAGTCTTCAACCATGCTTCCCTCTAAATGTGAATCTTCATCTATAGGAGCGGTGTAAGAGGAAACAGGGTCCCCGTTTGGTTCTGGATCATTGTGCTCATTTTCCTCATGAGCAGCAGGAAGTGAAAAGTCATCAGTTTCATCCTTCAGCAAAAGCTGCCCCCCTCCTGACTGGTGAGGACTTCCTCCTGTTCCTCTTTAATACGTGCAGACTCCGGTTGCTCCTGGTCCAGATCTGAGTGGGACTTCTGCTTGCAGAGCTGCTGCTCATCTTCAACATGGTTATTCAGCTTGGAGACATATTGATGTGGAGCCTCTGGAGGGATGAAGGGACAAATGACAAAGGTCAGGACAGCGGAGTGAAAGGACAGCCTTCACATAGAAAAATCACTCTTTTAGCTGAAATCATCTGATTTCAACCTACAGACCAATTTAGACCAATCGCTGCCTTCCATCATTTACATAATAGACACTTCTGGCTAGCCAAAAGTAATTAAGGCCTCTGTCTTCCCACAGAAAAGTTTATTGTAGTTTAAAACTTCATTATTTCCCCCAAGAATCAGATTATATAAATTATAGACCAACAGCCATTTTCTACGGTGGCCCACAGGTGCAAATGAGCTTCAACGTGAAAATGCTGCAGGAGCATCTAGGGCAGCAGTGAGTTTTTGGTGGGAAGTTTGTGCAACATGGCCGCAGGGAACGAATCTACATCATAGGTCTGGACGATATAGAAACCCCCCCCCCCCCCCCCCCCGCTCTCCCTTAATCTCTGTCCAAAACATTTTCTTGTGCTTTCAGCCAAAACGACGTGCCGCAACATTTCCACTCTTGTCACAGAGACCAGCCGGTACATGTCCGCTACATCTCTGAGGTAAAAGATCGGTACGCATGTCTGAATGCAGCGTTATAAAGGACAGAGTTCATAATATTACAGCTTTCCAGTGGAAATCTGAAAGCAGCATAACACTGAATTCCAGTTCAGCCTTTGCCTGGTCTGCGTTTGTGATTGGTTTGGATGAAGGAGTGACTGTAGCATCATGCTACCTGATAGGCTACAGCAGAAAACTGTGCTTCTATACTGAACTTTTATTGACCCTCTTTTTTTTATATTGAAAAAACCTCTATTGATCGATATATATTGATATTGAATTATCGTCCAGCCCTACTACATCAACGTACATTTTGTTTCTTCTTTTTTTACATTTGGCCTTTTACAGTCGGCTATCGTAGGTTTTTGAAAATATAACCACAGTTCAGGATTCAGAAAACTCGGTCTGTCACCATGGCAACGCACATCAATACACACACCACCATCACTGTGCTCCCATTTCTCATGCTCGGTCTCTCTATGAAACTGAAGGAATTGTTTTGTTGTAATTACGGTGGTTTATTGTAATTTCATTCTTCTAATTTCACCGATCTAACTGTGGTAAACTGAAACTTTTGTTCTCTCTTCCATCACTCATTTAGTTCAGACTCCCACACATCATTCCCTCAGCTTTCCGGCTTTCTCCAGACATCATCAAGACATTTGCAGCAGCAGTGAGTTTTTACTCGACAGACAACAACAGTGAGGAAGAGGATGCTACGTTTAAACCAGCTGTTTTCATTGTAGTTTACTGTAAAAGGCTAAGCGCTGATGACACGACCTTAACTTCAAGTCATTTAGCAACAGAACAAACAAAACAAAACAAAAGCAGCAGTTCTGTGCAGTTTGAATCAATCAGACTGATATTCACGTAAATGTCCGAAGTTAAAAAGCCAAAACTAGCTAGCTGCTAGCGCTTTAGCCTCTCCATGACACTACGTGACCAGATGAGACGGTGGCGGTCCGCTCATCGAGTTCCACGTTTAATCACAACAGTGGAAACATGAAAGATGCTCCAGAACAGCTGGACTGGAACTGGTTTGGACCAGAAGAGAGTGATGATGCGTACGAGGACGGGGACAACTGTTAGAACTAGGGCTGTAACGGTAAACACGGTTCAATATGTACCTCGGTACACAGGTCACGGTTCGGTTTTGCAGTCAGATATTTATTTACCGTTTACTGTCAGTAATCTGATTACTGCTGTGTTCTGCAGTCAGATATTTACCGTTTACTGTCAGTAATCTGATTACTGCTGTGTTCTGCAGTAATCAGATTACTGACAGTGTCGGGAGGTTCTCCGTGAGTCACGTGACTGTTTTTACATTGAAGTCAACACATGCCACAACTGTGTATTTCTATGAACACGAGTGTGCCGGCAGCTGCACACCTGCAACCTCCTGACCTGACTGTAGGTCAGACTCTCCCAGCATGCATTGCAGAGCGTTAACTGCTGCTAACAGCGATGAAACGGAGTTCTCTGTTCCCGACAGACAGCTGGTCGACCTGAACAACCGTTTTCAGAGTGACTCTTATAGAATAATGAAGCTGAAGAACTCGCGGAGAAACTGGACTGATGAAACAATAAATGCGTCAAGTCGCCGTCTTCCCTTTAAACTGCAGTCCGCACAGGTAAACGGGTGAACAGGTAAACAGGTGAACGGGTAAACAGTGATGTGGTTGTGTCTTTTACTGCTGCTGAGCCCGACAGCTGAGTTCAGATGGTTAAACAGCTGATCAGCATATTGGATCGGTTCTGGCTCTGCAGCATGAGTGTGTTATATTTCCCTGTGTTGGTGTTATTGGGCAGCGATGACTGTTGACGGTTCTGGAGGTCGGACCTGTGCCCGCTGCTGTCAGAGCTCATCCAGCTATTGGTTGAAGATTGTGTTGCATCACTACGACTTGTGACAATATCAAACATGTTTGAAAAGACTGGACCAGGAAAAGACCGGTTTGAATCAGCGTAGATTACCATCTAAAATTTACCGGTCGAGGCCGCGACTCCAGTAAAACTCCTGAGATTTACGGTGAAAATTGTAAGGTGTAAGCCCGGCATTAGTTAGCTTCCGATTCGCCATATGTGTAAAGGGCGATTTCACTGAATTTTCTAGAACACAGATTATATTACAACAGATCCTGATCAAAAACTACAATACTTAGACTCTTCAGATCTGGACTGAAATATTCTACAGTCTATAGATTCATGAAAACACTGTTTCTGATTTGTGAAAATAAAAAAATAACCTCATTTTCTGGTCTTATGTCTATTTAGACCACCTTAGATCAGGTCCCAATAAAAAAACACAAGACTTAAGACTATTCAAACCTGGTCTCAGATCTTCTGAAGAGGTTGTAGATTAATTCAAGCACAGTTGAAAAATAGCTTCATTTCAGACTTTTTCAGCATCAAGACCCCATTAGACCAGGACCCGACCAAAAACTAAAATACTTCAGACTCTTCAAATCTGGACTGAAGCTTTCTACAGACTCCATAAATTTATTAAAACACTGTTTCTGATTTGTGAAGCCTTTATTCGTTTTGTGAAAATGCAAATTAGCCTCATTTTGTGACATTTCAAGCAAATCAAACAAAGGTTTCACAAATCAGAAACAACACTTGTAGTAATCTACAACCTCTTTAGAAAATTTGGTTTTTAGGTGTATGGACTGAAGTTCTGTGACGACCTGCTGTCGTTTCTCTTTGGCTCCTAAAACAATCACCTCAGTTTTGTTTTTGTTCAGCTGAAGAAAGTTGAGGCGCATCCAGTCATTAATCTCCTCATTTACCAAGAGCCTGTAATATAGTCTGTGTTCTCACAAATTTAGTGGAATCGCCCTTTACGAATATGGCGAATCGGAAGCTAACTTCAGCGTCCTTCTTCCATTTCATGTGTCCAGCAATCTTCTAGTTCAGTCCGTTTCCTCTGTGTCTTCTACAGACTGTTTCATGTTAAATGTTTCTGTCTGGAAAATAACTGCAGCTGAGAGGCTGAAACTAAATGTAGCCCAGATCTCTGATCAGGATCCTCCAGGACTTCATGACTGAGTCCAGACTTTCATACCTGTTCTGATCAACTTTATCTGAGGTCTCCAGGTGATATCCAGCAGTCTGCGCTGACGATCGATCTCTTCCTCGTACTGGACGATGGTTTTCTGGAACTCTCTGAATATTTCTTCTGCAGCAGCTGTTAGTCGCTCGCTGATAAACTCTCTCAGATGATGAACTGAAGACATTGTTGCTGAAACACCATCATATTCAGCTGAGAGACCAAACACAACCGTCTTCCCGCTCAGTCCGAGCACGAGGACAGCTAACCATGCTGCTAGCGGACTGTTGACTTCCGCTTGGTGTCACACTCTCAAGTTCCGGGTGAGGAGGGAGGTTAACTTTTGTTTCCGGCTTCTCCAACTTTCAACTTTTCTCATTTGAAACCTTTATTCAAACTTAACCAGACAGTTTACTGGATATTTATTCTGCATTTCTCACAGACAAAACAAGATTCTGAACATCCAGAATAATAATCAATAACAGATGAGAATGTGAATAAAATAGTGGAAATATCTGCATTCCAGTAGCTACTGCTTAAAACAGTTCATGTGAGTAAATCTGCATCATGATCTCATCTGAATATCATATTGAACAGATGCATTATAAAGCTAATGCTTAATGAAAGATGACTTTAGGACTGTTATTTCAGCTCATGTGATCAATAGAACAGCAGGGCTTTAAATTTCTACTGAAAGCTTAGAAAGCTGAGTTTAAATGTGTGTTTGTCTCAGAAAGTTCTTTCTATGTTGATGTGAAGCTGCTGAAAGGCAGAGTAAGAGAGGGAGAGGAAGTAGAGATGAAAGAGGAGACGGAGAGATGGAGGGAGGAGCTGAGCTGTTACTGAACTATAGAAGAGACACAAACTTCCACATTCAACACAGTTCAACACACAAACATCACCTTTATTCAACATGCTGTCTTTGCAGACGTTTGGATTCACTCTGCTGTTTCTAGTCATTCTAACAGGTTGCTTTCATTCTTTAAAAGATCAATTTCTAGATTTTCTCTTTGTTCTTCACTTCTTTAACTTCTCTCTTCCTTCAGGTGTCGGCTGTGAAGAACTCAATGCAGTCAAGAAAGAAGAGTCCAGTTTAGAAGGAAGCTCTGTTACTCTGTCCTACACTTACTCTAAAACAGCAGCTGGAGATGATTATTTCTTCTGGTATCGACAATATCCTGGAAAACCACCAGAGTTCCTGATCTCTCACTCTGGAACAGGAACAAAAATATCAGATCCAGTTCCTGGACTGTCTTTTAAAGTGAGTGAAGATAAAACCATGATGGATCTGGTGATGTCCTCTGCTGCAGTGTCTGACTCTGCTGTGTACTACTGTGCTCTGCAGCCCACAGTGACAGGAAACAGCAAAAGTGTGGAGAAAAAGCTTTGGAGCAAAGACAACACAATACTCCACAACATCCACTAGAGGAGCTCACACACTGCTCCAGCTTTGCTTTGTCAGGATTCAGCTCAGCTTCTTTGTTCAGGGGCCTGTACGACGAAGCCGGATTAACATGCCCGGGATTTCTCTGTTACCTGGTTAACTTAACCAGACATCTGCGGTCTTGATAAACGGTACTATGAAGCTGGTTATCAACTATGTAATTCAACCAGGGTTTTCAATCTTAATCAGTGCGCGCTCACATAAAAGAGGCGGCGTTGGAAGCATCTGACCAATCACAGACATGGAGAAACAGAGAGCGACATATTTCACCATGGAGGAGCAGACGATGATACTTAAGAAATATGTAGAATTCAGGATCATCATTCCTGAATGATAACACGACATTATGATTCAGGAATGATAATGTGATATGTAGTGTAAAAGCGCTTTGAGCGGTTAGTATGACTGGAAAAGCGATATAGAAGTACAGTCCATTTACCATTTACCATAATAAATGGCTCCATTTATGCTGTGGCGACTGTGTTGCCGCAGCAAAAGCCAGGAATGAATGCTGGCTGTCAATGCGCAGCAAGTCCGTGCGATTGTACAATCATGGAACAATATCGGACTCTGATCATTTAGTGTTCATCACACTACAGCGCTTCCTCAGTATATTTGCTTCTCATACTGTGCATATGGATATTCTAGGCTCATATCGTTGAACGTGTTGTAACCCTTCACCATGCCGGCATGGGTGGGTGTGCGCTCCATAAATTCATGTTTTCTACATGTGTGACCTCTTAATCACATTATTTCAGATGCAACCCCGCAGCGCAAGACGATCATGGGAACAAGTAAAGAACAAATACAAATATATAATCCAAACCGGCCAGTGACGAGATTCTATGCTGCCACACTCTTTCATGAATGAATGGAATTTCATTTAATATTTGTGCAGCCCACAGGGAAAAAGCGGGTATTACATGACATGTTTTTGCCTTTTGCACACGTTTTCAGTGTCGCCAACGGTGTGCATCAAACTACCAGTGAATGAATGAATGAATAAATAAATGAATGACGTTTTACTGAGTGGGACCGTGAGCATAATTCGGCTACAAAAAAATAAGCTTTTCAGCTACATCAGTACAGCACTAATTTTTTTTTCTCTCGAGGTGAGGCGTTGGTCTATATCAAAATTAATTCAATTAGTCTAACATTAATAAAACCTCAGTGTGATGCAGAGCATCTGTGGTGTTGTCGGTGTCCGGCTGCGATGCGTTACATTAGTGATGTACGGCTCTAACAGCTGACAGATGTAACGGAGTCCAGCAGAGGAAAACCTACATCTTTCATATAAAGTGTCATGTGGCAAATCAAAAAGGGTTGCACCATCTCTGAATATTCTCTCTCTTCTAAGAACTCCTCTCATGATCTGCGCACCGGCATCGACAGGATCTTCTAAAAATGGGCAGGCCATTTTCCAAGAGTGCTGATTGGTCAGGGAGTGGTGCTTTCATAGTCGGAGATCTCTTATCCAGAACTTAACCTGGTCCAGACCAGGTTAGGCGTTCAGCATAAGTTACCGGGGAGATAGAACCCGATCAGAAGTGAACCAGCGTCATAGAACGAAAAACCCTGAAGTTTCCTCCATAAGAGAAAATCCGGCTTCGTCGTACAGGCCCCTGGTGAGAATAAAGCAGACATCACTGTTTACTTTGTGATGAAAACGTCTGCTTTCTTCATTAACCGTGACTAAAATACACTTTGTTTCACCGATAACTGATATCAATACCAATATTAGAGCTGAAAAAAAAAAAGCATCCATTGTAAATAGCAGTCTCGTTATCCGTTTTCTTTTAAAAATCAGGGTGGTAAAAAATATCGATACACTGAAATATTGCGATATTTTCAAACACTGATATCAAATCTATGTTTAAATATGCAGTATCGATCTATTAACCTACAAAATCTTGCTAGATTTCATCGTTCTGTTACAAACTCAGGATATTTCATGAATTCTAGCAAGATTTTGTGAGTAAAATAGATCGATACTGTGTTTTTAAATGTCAATATGATATAAGCACATGAAAATATAGCAATATTTAAGTCTATCAATATTTTTTCCCACCCCTAGTCTTTAGAAGTTTCAAAGTCTGTAAAAAAAAGAAGTTTTTGAAGAAGAAGAGAGGGGATTTTGTACTTAAGAAACAGCGGGCTGATTAGGTAAATATCAGTTAAATATCGGTGGGGTGGCCGATGTCCAATACTCAGTGGGCAGAATAATGTTCAGCCACGGCTTGAACAGGTCAGCAGGTGAAACCATCTGTCTGTACAAATATCCAGGTAGGATCATTAAACTAAAGCAGACACAGAAGGACATTGGGTGGCATGTGTTCCAGAGATTGATGGATGTTATTGGTCTGTGAATTTATATGGACACAACAATAGAAGAAAAAACATACAACTCTGCTAAAATAACGGCTGTGATCAGAGAATTTAAGATCAAATATGCCACAGAAACATAATAGTTGGAGGAGATTTCAATACATGTCCAGATGAAAGGATGGACAGATACACATCCAGATTCACCAATGTTCATAAAAATAGAATCATTTTCAACTTTATGAATGATCATAAACTGACAGACATATAGAGAATACTTAATAAAACTGTAGTTTACCTGGTTAAAACCAAATGGTTAAAGTCCATCAAGAACTGATTACTGGTTAATGACTGAATCACTTCTGGAACTGGTCACAAATGTCCCAATAACAAGCCGTCCATTAAGTGAGCATTGTAGTCTACATTTAGATCTATCTGGAAACAGAAATACAAACAAGTTTAAAGGGTTCTAACATTTACGGATGTTTCATATAGATCTGTATGTGACTGATGAAACTTCCCCCGATCACTCCGACTCCAAAGTTAATGCTTGTAAATGATCATAAACATCATAAATTAGAAGGAAAACTTATGTTGCAGCCTCCATTCTTCAGGAAAAAGAAATCAAATGTGTCCAGGACACAAATGAAAGCGAAATCATGTGTTACATCCCTGTCACATTTCTATCTGAATCACAGAGATGCCTTTTCATGTTGGATTAGTATTATCAGAGGACCTTGGAGTTTATCACATTACAGTTGGTAATTTGCAGGGGAATTATTATATCACAAATCACCAACATGGCCGATTCATTTAAGATTAAAATCACAAACAATCTTTGTATTTATTACAAATTACATGTGGTCACTAATCCCGTTAGAATAGGGATTGAGATTAAAATTTTGTTTGCCTGGATAACCAACACAACATGCACATATACATGCAGATATTTTATCATTAGAATATAAGAATAATTAAGTCATTAAATGTTCTGGTGCTAAATAAATCATTTGTATAAAAGATGATAAAATAAACAACTGCCTACATTTGAAGTACATGAAAGTAAAACAGGTATCGGGGGGGCCAAGCGGAGCGCAGATCTGAGGCAAAAACTTGGACATGGGAGGAGTTCAATGAGGCCATGGAGAACGACTTCCAGACGTCTTCCAGGAGATTCTGGTCCACCATCCAGCGGCCCAGAGGGGGAGGCAGTGCACCGTCAACACTGTGTACAGTGGGGATGGTGCTGCTCGGGGGCCGGGCCCCGGGGGGTGGATGAGATCCGCCCGGAGTTTCTTAAGGCTCTGGATGCTGTGGGGCTGTCTTGGCTGACGCACTTCTGCAGCATCGCGTGGACACCGGGGGCAGTATCTCTGGACTGGCAGACTGGGGGGGTGGTCCCCCTCTTCAAAAAGGGGCATGGGAGGGTGTGCTCCAACTTCAGGGGGGGTCACACTTCTCAGCCTCCCTGGTAAAGTCTATTCAGGGGTCCTGGAGAGGAGGGTCCATCAGATAGTCGAACCTCGGACTGAGGAGGAGCAGTGTGGTTCTGGTCCTGGTTCTGGAACAGTGGACCAGCTCTACACCCTCTTCGGGATCCTGGAGGGGGCATGGGAGTTCTCCAACCAGTCTACATGTGCTTTGTGGACTTGGAGAAGGCATTCGATCGTGTCCCCCGGGGGTTCCTGTGGGGGGTGCTCCGGGAGTACGGGGTGCCGGACCCCCTTGTTCGAGCTGTCCGGTCCCTGTAGGACCGGTACCAGAGCTTGGTCCACATTTCCGGCTGTAGGTCGGATCCATTCCCGGTGAGAGTTGGACTCCACCAAGGCTGCCCTTTATCGCCGATCCTGTTCAGAACCTTTATGGACAGGATTTCTAGTCCAGCCGAGGTGTTGAGGGGATCCGGTTTGGTGGCCTCAGGACCGGGTCTCTGCTGTTTGCAGATGATGTGGTTCTGTTGGCGTCATCGGGCCGTGATCTCCAGCTCTCGCTGGAGCGATTTGCAGCCGAGTGTGAAGCGGCCGGGATGAGAATCAGCACCTCCAAATCCAAGACCATGGTCCTCTTTAGTTTACCTTCATCTCATGGTCTGTAGGGAATTCTGCTTCCTGATTGGTGCCATCTGTGCCAGTTCCCCTCACTCTGCTCACCTGTTTCTGCTGCTATAGGCCTCCTCTTCTCATCCTCCAGTGCCAGATTGTCTGAGTCCCTTCCACAGTAATCCAGCATCCTTATTTGAAGCCTTGTCCTTGGATCATATTTTTTGCCTTACCCCCTGAATTCCCACCCTGGACCTCTGCCTGCCATCCGTGACCCTCACCTTATTTTTGCCTTGTACAAACGGCCTCCGGTCACACTTGCAAAATTGGAAATGTGCCAGTGTGCCTCCATGTCACGTGACCGCATTTGCTTCGATGACAGCGCCTGCTTCACTCCAGTCCAGCGGGTGGAGCTAAGTCATTTGTGTTGTTCGACATCCACCCAAACATGCTGATAAAGCTTTATTCCTTCACAGATTTCCTACAACTCCCTGATGGCGAGCTCGTGTAGCTACTGAGCTAAAGACTGCAACAAGAGCTGCTTATCAGGCTGTTGAAAACATGTTCTTTCTTCTCTTCTTTGTGTTTTCCAGCGGGGCCAGGGCTTCTACGTAGGCGGCATCATTACATCTTCATCACATGGGTTGTTCCGTGCCAGCAACCACTGCAGACCACCTCTGGTGGGTCTGGGCACTGTGCTGCGGCCATTGGTCACACTGAAGTTTAAACATGAAGCATGCTACCCCCCGCTGTTTGTACCCGGGATACACTCCAACCCTGCCAAGTGTGACCGGCCTCAAAGATTAATTTTTGGAGTTTTTAACATGCTGTAACTGCACATTTTTCACCAGTCAGACTGTGATATCTGAGCAGCCAACAGGAACATGTTGTAGTTTTTGTTGTTAGTATTCGTCTGCAGAGTAGAAAACAGTGCAGGCAGCCTCTTTGACTGGAACTGAACATGACTGCATTGCATCATGATGGAAGCGGTTCTGAGACTTTCTCTTATTGGTCTCGTTGTTTCTGTGAAAAGTGTTTTTAACTCATATTTTATAACTGAGAAAATCAAAGGAACAAACAACAGAAAACTCCAAATAAACAAAGAATCAAAGAAAACCAGAAAGAAAAACAAGCTCACAGCTGATGACAGAACCACAGCTGCAGCTGTCAGTTAGAGAGAGAGATCACCAGATATAGAAACAGGAAGTCTCTGAAGAACTCGTACAGCGAGTCTGTTTGAGACGCTTGTGATTTTGTTGTCCGTTTGAACCATGTGGAGCTTCTTGGTCCTCGGTAAGACACATTATCTATAACATCCATCTTATTATCTAAGAGACAGTATCCATCATTCTAGAGTCATTTCCAGGGAACCTCTGAATGAACCACATTTTCTTTTCTTACAGTCTCTTCTGTCTTTCTCTCATCTCCACATGCTGCAGGTCAGTTTATTCTCTCGTCTACCAGACACATTAAAACTTCCTCCATTTATCCTGAAATATGAAGACAAATGTTTGTGTTTAAAGCTCAGATCAGATTAGCCGGGTCTGGGTCGACCAGATGTTCTGGAAGGGTTGAAGTCTTCTACAATGATACCTGGGGAACGGTGTGTGATGATGGCTGGGACATTAATGATGCTAACGTGGTCTGTAGAGAGCTGGACTGTGGGACAGCAGGCGGCGCTCCTGGTTCAGCCTATTTTGGTGAAGGAACTGGAGAAATCTGGCTCGATTATGTGGAGTGTTCAGGTGGAGAAAGTTCTCTAACAGCATGTGAGCACAGAGGATTTGGGAAACACAACTGTGGACATGGTGAGGATGCTGGAGTCACTTGTGGAGGTAAGAAAAACTTTACAGAAAGAATTCTGAATATTCTCCTCAACGTACAAACGTCACTCTGTGACCAACCTGATTATTTCCCTGAAGAACTCCAAAGACATGTTGCTTCACCTCTTTTTGCTTCTATCTCACATTCTAGGTGAGTTTAAGAACAGGGATTAAAGTTTGCTTGAAGCTGCTGCATTAAGCACATATACAGACTGCATTTCACTACTTTCTGCTTTCTTTGCTCTGATAGAATGAAAATCATGTTTGGATCATCTTGGAAATTGAACTGACAGAGTTCTACAGTTGATTTAGTTGTGAATGTCCACAGAGTAACACTGGACAGGAGACATTTTCCACTGTCTTCTCCTCTCAGCCTCATGGACAATGTTAGTCTGATGGCTTCATTTTCTCTCCTTTTTCCAGGACTAAAAGCTGAAGACACAATCTCTCCTGAACAAGATGAAGTCAGTGGAACAGAAGGACAATCTCTCACTCTCACATGCAAATATGCCACAAGTTCCAGCAACGTTCGGCTTCACTGGTACAAACATTCTGACCTTCAGGCTCCTCAGTTTATACTCTGGAAAGGAGCAAAATCTTGGAGTGATGAAAAATACATTCCTGATTCTAACAAGCAGAGATTTTCTTCATCAGCATCATCTTCATCAACTGAACTGAGCATCAGAGAGCTAACCCTGGCAGACACAGCTCTCTACTACTGTGCTCTAGAAACACAGTGATACAAAGTGTAGAAGAGGCTGTACAAAAACCTGAACACAGATATGTGACTACTCTTCAAAGAGGAGGGAAGTGGGATTCAAACCACAGCTTCATATCAGATGATTCTGATCATTCCTGTTTCATCAGAGTCTCTGTGCTTCCAGCTGCAAACATCACTTATTTCACAGTAAAACTCAGTAAAACAATATGTTTGATGATATAAAACCATCTGATTGACATCAAGCTGCAAATAGTAAAATGTAAATGTTTGTCTGTCAGGAATCAGGATGATATTTAGACCTGCAGGTCTTCAGGTTGCTTCATAAAAACCACAAATTAATGACTCTGTTAAAATACTCTGATTACTCTGCAGAAATACTCTGATTACTCTGCATGCATCCTCTGAGGAGGTATCTGCTCTACGTGCTGCTCCTTTATCTGCTATGATCTTTATTCTAGATGATTTCAGAGCTCTTGGCACATCTGTTGTAATTTGCTGCTTCTATCTTCCAGCTTTTATTTTCCCTCCATGTTTTATGTTTTATGTGATGTGACTGCCAGCCACGTGCAGAGGGGGGTGCGGAGGGGGCTCGAGCACCTGCCCCTTTTCCTCTTGATGCCCAAAGTGCCCTTTTGTCTCCTTCTTCTTCTTTTTTCTTTTAAATGTCATTTTTGCGTGTCTTGTTGAGTCAAAGTTTGTTGGTGATGCCAAAAACAATAAATAAAAGGAAATAATGATTCAGATAAGGTTACGGTTGGTCACATCATGATCCATATAAACGTCCTGACGTGTGCCTAGATGCTGCAGACACACCCTGCAGCTGGAGACAGCAGCGTAGGAACGGCGAGGGAGGGGGTTATCAGCTGATGCTTCGGTGAGTAGGTTCTGCAAAGTGCTGCTCTGTGTTCCTGCAAGATAACTGACAGAGTGAAGTGAGCATCTTACAGCATACATACATCATACAGCAGCTAGTTATTAACCACCGACAGCGTGCTGAGCGGAAACGTTTGTCAGGAGGCTCCTTTTTTAGAAAAAAAAAGAAAAAAGCCTGTCCAAGATCCCAGAGCTAAAAGTGTCCAAGTCACTCGTGTTTGTCCCAAGTTGTCTCCTTCATGCATGTATCAGTGGGCTCGCAATGCCACAGTAAAAGTTCCTGTGTCACATTTTATAGCAGTAAAGAGAGATTTTTATCATTTTACTGTCAGGTGAGTTTAAGTGGGTCTTTTTCTGTTTAGAGGCAACGAGGTCTATATTAGAGTATTAAAGTAAAACTAAGCAGTACATGCATATATTCACATACTTCTGGACTATTACAGTATAAGTACAATAATATGAAGAATTTGAACTAAGATGTTTTCAACTTCTTATTTAGACACAACATTTACACGCAAACTAAATATGATATAACTGTCCCTTAATGCCATTTGCAGAGTGGATAATAAAACTATCAAACTAAAGAAAAGTACAAATCACTCACATTTAAATATGTGATTTCTATATTTGTATGAGTAAACTCAGAATACCAATATCAGCCTTATATTTATAAAACTCCTCGTGGCAAAGTTAATGTGTTCAACACAATAAAGCAGCCAGATCATCATTCTGCTGCTGCCATGCTGGACAGGACAAGTAAAATGAATAAATAGATGAATGAATGAATGAATGAATGAATGAATAAATAAATAAATAAAAATGATCATAATAACAAAGGTGCCACAATTTTCCCCCCATTTTTTCCTCTTATTTTATTCAAACTGGAAAGCAGGACTACAGGAGGAGAAACAGGTTAACAGTCCAGTGCTTAATGGTGATCTAATTAAACTCATATATTATCTTCTTATGTCCTAAATTACACAGCTTGGATTATGTTTTTTGGATATATGCTGTACCTCCACCCTCCTTTACACCTGTCCCCCATTAAGTTCCCCTTTTAGTTACAGATGATCAACTTGTTGTGTTTAGTTTAAACAGTCTTGACTGCAGCCTCACTCAGCAGGAGTCTCCCACCAACAATAATGTCAGATCACAAAGACAGCCATCACCTACACATTTGTAGAAGTGGCCACCGTCTCTCTCGTGCTTTTTTTTAGTGTCTGCTCAGCTGCTCAGTAGAACCACCACAGCTTCCTCACAAACCTCCTCCACAGAAAGTGTTCACAGTCTCCATCAGGTGAAACATGATGCACCAAAAATGAGAGGTTTGGACAAAGATGTGGATGTTGTTGTTCCATGTTCCATTCTTTATGAATATGAGTTGCTGCAGTTCAACCAGTCACATTACAGCATACGGTCAGATTCTGTTTGCTGTTTCATATTTGTGCTCATGTGCCCCCCCAGAGGTCTCTGCACGGCCTGGTGACTGCTGAATGTGTCGGGCTGCTGCAAACCAAACTGGCCTTCTGAGGAACAAATCAATGAAGTGAAGTGATCTTTCAGTCTTTTTCCTTCAGTCTGTTGTGATCATTTAGTTGCTTCCTTCATCATCATCATCCTCCTGCAGCTCTGCTGCTGTTTTCATTCTGATTCTTCAGGACTGTCTTCCTTCAGGTGTGAGCTGTGAAGAGCTGAGTGAGGAGCTGCTGGAAGGCTGAAGGGGAGTTTTTCCTCCACTAGAGGGCGACATTATGAAGTAGGCGGTGCTCTACTTCTGCTCTGTGTTCAAGCATTCTGTCAATAAGAAGAGCTGCTGTGAAGAGAACAATTGTCAGACTGAATGTTGAACATCAGCTAGTTTCTCCTGCTGATTTCAACCTTGTTGTACAGATGGAACATTGGCTGTGGATTATTCTGGCTGCTCTTTTCTTTGGTAAGATAGAAACTCAACATGTTTCCTCTTCAAACACTTGAACACATCACTGAGCTGTACATGAAGAGCTTTTAATGTTCATTCTCCAGAAAATCAGAGCAGATCATTTCTGCTGCTGATCATTGTTACCTTGTAAAAACACCTTCTATGCTTCAAAGTGACAATGATCAGTGAAAATGACATCTATTCTACATGGAATAGAAGTCTTTAAAGCTGCTGATTGTTCTCCTTTAATCAATCATCTTTATTCATTCATCTCTTCCTCTGCATGTTCTGTTCTTCCTCAGAGTGTAAAGGAGAAGACACGGTGACCCAGCCAAGAGAAGAAGTTACTGCTGCTGAAGGAGATGATGTCACTCTCAGCTGTACTTTTACTACCAGCTCAATAGCTCCCATGTTATTCTGGTACAAACAAGAAGTAAACAGTTCCCCAAAGTTCATGCTGAAACGTTTCTCAAAATCTGGAGATAATGATCCAGACTTCAGCAAAGACAGATTTGATGCTGAACTCAGCAGTTCCTTCAGATCTGGATTTTCAGTTCCTCTGAAGATCCAGAAGCTCCAGCTGTCTGACTCTGCTGTGTACTACTGTGCTCTGCAGCCCACAGTGACAGGAAACAGCAAAAGTGTGGAGAAAAAGCTTTGGAGCAAAGACAACACAATACTCCACAACTTCCACTAGAGGAGCTCACACACTGCTCCAGCTTTGCTGATTTGACTGATTTAATCGTGAAGGAGGCCGATGGTCTGAATGAATGCTGGAACACCGGTTCACAGATGGATGCAGTGGACAGGGGAGGCACTGAGGAAGCACAGATGCCAAGTCTGACCACAAGGAAGCAGTTAGCAGAGAAACAGCAGCATGTTTCCAGCAGGAGGGCCCAGTGGGGCCTCATGTGGCCCTAATACTCCGTCCTAGATCCATGAGCTGAACTTTCACTCATATATTCTAGTAAAAACAGCAGATTCAATTCAATTCCAAGTTGATAGAAACACATTTAGAAGAAGCTGAGTTGAGCAAAGTGCTTGACAACAGCAACTGCATCAGTTGCATCTGTGATGATGTGAAGTCAGCTGGAAATGGGAGAGAAGTCAGCAGCTTCCTGTTGTGGTAGATTCTGTTGAAGACTGCAGAGCAGACAAGTTGGAGCAGGAAAGCAGAGCAGCACAAAGATGTGTTGAGTGGAAAGTTGTCAGTGGGGGGAATAACAGAGCTGTGAATGAGTGGTGTGACTGTGATCAGGCTCCTCCTTCTAATCCAGCAACTTAGTGTTGATGAAGACTAAACAGAGATCACAGCCTTCTTTCTACTTGCTGCAGCTCTCAGTTCCTCAACACTGCAGATATGACACCTCTGTTCATCTCAGTGCTGCTGGCTGCTGTGTGGCTTGGTATGAACAAAACTCTGTTTCTTTGATATCAGTCCAACACTGACATGATTCTTTATCAGCACACTGATGCTGTTTGTTGCTGTTTTACAGAATGCAGAGGACAAAAAGACAACATCCTGCAAGCAGAAGGAGACGTGACTGCTGCTGAAGGACACACAGCAACTCTCAGCTGTCTGTATAATAGTAGTAGTACAAATAATTACCTTTACTGGTACAAACAGGATGGAAACAGCAGCCCCACATTCATCCTGATGCGTTATAAACTGGATGAAGGTAAAACTGAAGAAGACTTCAAGGAGAGATTTTCTTCATCACTGGATTCCAGCATCAGATCAGTTCCTCTGAAGATCCAGAAGCTCCAGGTGTCTGACTCTGCTGTGTACTACTGTGCTCTGCAGCCCACAGTGACAGGAAACAGCAAAAGTGTGGAGAAAAAGCTTTGGAGCAAAGACAACACAATACTCCACAACATCCACTAGAGGAGCTCACACACTGCTCCAGCTTTGCTTTGTCAGGATTCAGTTCAGCTTCTTTGTTCAGGTGAGAATAAAGCAGACATCACTGTTTACTTTGTGATGGAAACGTCTGCTTTCTTCATTAACCGTGACTAAAATACACTTTGTTTCACATTGTGATATTGGAACAGAGAAATAAAGTTGTAGAAATGAGCAGAATGAGGGAGTGTGTGTGGTGGATCTACTGAACATTAGACTGTTTACAAAGAGACACCTGCTTCTTCATTTCAGCCTTTTTCTGCTTTTATGTCTTTTAGAGGAAAAAACACTGGGAATATTTTTCCTGTAGGATTTATTTATTAGTTTATTTCATTTTGATTGAATATAATTAAATGTTGGATGTGAATAAAGTAGAACAGCAGCTGTTTCAGTAATGTTCCAGAACAGTTTGGTAACCTTTTATATGAGACTGCTATGATGTGTGTTTCTTTTTTCTTCTCAGTAGGTAGAGTCTGCTCTGACCCTTTCTGTACATCTTGCCAGTATGACACTGAGCCCCAACTGGTCTGACTGGCCTGATTGTCAAAGAAGAAGGGATCAGTTGTGCAGCAGGTTGGCCTGCCTGGCACTGTTTTGCACCCACAGGCAAACCAAATATTTCTTGTCAGCTGTTACTAGTAGCCTAATGGAGACTGGTTAAAATGACAATTCTAGATTTACTTTTTTAAATTATCGCAGATCAGATGGAGGTACAGCTGACAAGCGGAGGATGGTGGTGGCGTATATGGACTTGGATAACAGAGGAAAGGGGAAGCAGAGCTACTTTATTTTTCACAAAAGGCTCGTCAGGACGGAAAATGCCCAACAAAGCTAACTTTGTTTTCCTTCAGGAAACTCACTCGGAAACCTCAGAGGAGAAATTCTGTCCAGAGATTGATGGATGTTATTGGTCTGTGAATTTATATGGACACAACAATAGAAGAAAAAACATACAACTCTGCTACAATAACGGCTGTGATCAGAGAATTTAATATCAAATATGCCACAGAAACATAATAGTTGGAGGAGATTTCAATACATGTCCAGATGAAAGGATGGACAGATACACATCCAGATTCACCAATGTTCATAAAAATAGAATCATTTTCAACTTTATGAATGATCATAAACTGACAGACATATGGAGAATACTTAATAAAACTGTGAAACAGTTTACCTGGTTAAAACCAAATGGTTAAAGTCCATCAAGAATTGATTACTGGTTAATGACTGAATCACTTCTGGAACTGGTTGCAAATGTCCCAATAACAAGCCGTCCATTAAGTGAGCATTGTAGTCTACATTTAGATCTATCTGGAAACAGAAATACAAACAAGTTTAAAGGGAACTGGAAATTCCTCCCTGCTGAAAAATGAAGAATATTCCAACAACGTCAAAGAATTAATAGAAGAGACGACTAATGATCGTCTAGATACAGCTGTCTGAAAATGGAAAATCTGAAGTTTAGTTTGTGAAATTACACAATAAATTTTTGTACAAAACTTGTTAAGAAAAGGAAAATCAAAGAAAACAATATCACAAACGAACAAATCTCATATTAAACTAAATCAGTTTGGAACAGAAGATGATGTAAAATTAATGTTCTTCAGTCTCAGCTGGATGAACTCTACCTGCAAAAGCAAAAGGGGCGTATATAAGGTCCAGAGAAAAACGGATGGAGGAAGGTGAAAGAACAGCTCATACTTGTGTAAATGAGAAAAACATAGACAAGAATATAATGCTGTCAACTCACTACTTATTAATGGACATGAAACTACTAATGAAAACACAACCAGAAGGAAATATTAGAATTTGATAGTCATCTTTATTCTTCAGCATTTTGGGATTCAGGTGCAGCAGCCTTCTTTGATAAAATACAGAATCTCATTGCAGAGACTGATGAGTCCGATATAGTTCTGTTAAGAAATCTTGTGAGAATTCACTAAAATTTTGTGATATTTTCACATACTGCTACAATAACGTGTAAATTTAAATTTACATTTAAAATGTGGTATCAATCTATTTTACTAACAAAATCTCGTGATATTTCTTCCTTCTGTTACTAAATCTTGTGAGAATTCACAAAATTTTCACAATAATTTCATATGCTGATATATTGACATTTCAAATATGGTATTGATCTAAAATCGTGCAATATTTGATTATTCTGTTATGAAATCTCATTAGATTTTGTAACAGAACGAGATGAAATCTTGCAAAATTTTGTGAGTAAAATAGATCAATACCACGCTTTTATATATTGATTTGATATTGGCATATGAAAATATCACAATATTTCAGGGTATTGAAATTGTTTCAAAACCCTATTTTCCAAAGTGTCAGAAACGGATTAAAAAAACTGCTATTTCCAATGACTGCTTATCTTTTTTCAGCTTTAATATTGGTATCTATATCAGTTATCAGCCACATGAGTTTTAAAATATCGGCATATAGGATATCGGCCAACATTCCAATATCATTCATTGTTAATGAAACTTTGAGCAACTTTTACTGTGATGGACTCGGACCAGAACACCAGCAACCGGGCCAGAAATCTGGCTGCAGTGATGGACTCAGAGCTAAAGTGTGAAAAGCACATGAAGGCATCACTAAATCAGCCGACTATCAGCTGAAGAACATGTGAAGGATGAAAGATGTGACGTCTCAGCAGGACCTGGAAAAACTGCTCCATCATTCATCTTCAGTCGGAGGATTTTTGGATCAAAGCTGCAACACAAACTTTTACTGACTGAATATTTAGAACGTGATGAGAAACGTTGTTTCCCTCCTGGTTGAATCAGACGGAGTTTCTGCAGATTCCTCCTCCAGCGGGACCTGATGATGATGATGATGAAGGCAGTGAGAGGAGGAGCTCCACAGCTGAATGTGAAAGGCTTCATGGTGGAAGTGAAGAGCTGCTGTGTTCTCTCTGTTCTTCATTCAGTACAAGTGAAAAGAATGTTGCTGCTCTTCATCTGGATGATGATGATGGTCTCCTTTCAAACTGGTGAGTCATGAACAGATGGAGCTCAATGGAGAAGAAGATGATAGAAATGAAAGATGTTTCATGATGTTTGGCTTCCATTTTTCTAGAAAGAAACTAGTTTTTGGATCCAGAATGAAAATGCAAACATGATGGTGAAATCTATCTTTGCTTCCAGGATCTTCGGAGGATTTACTGACACCATTTAAAGAAGTACGGATGCTTCTGGAAGGAGACAAAGTCACTCTCTCCTGCAACTATTCAGGAACCGTACGGTATCTCTACTGGTACCAACAGAAGTCCACTTCACCTCCACAGCTGCTCATTTCAGGACTTTCAGATTCTAAACCTATTCACTAATCAAAATAGTCGAGCCCCGCGTTCCTGGCTTGCCGGCCAATCAGTAATGTTGATGTAAAACGAGCTTGTGTGCACTGCACCGGCTGCAGTCAGCAGCTAACAACAAACAGTGCACGTGTACCTCACGTTGCGCTGTGAGCTAAATATTTTCATGGCATTATCTACATAAAATGGCTGAAGGAACTTCGGTAACGGGAGAGGAGCAGTTAGTAACGGTGATTGAATAATGGCGTTAAAAGAAACAGCACGAGAGGAGGCGGAGTGATCCGGTTACACCTGGACACCCGTCATGCGCTCCTGAGTTCTGGTCCTCATAGATAACTGTTCAGACCAGCTGCACTGCAGGTTGGAAGATGTTCGTGTGGAGCCTCTGCAGAGTGCAGGGCAGCGGTGGTGGTGACGTCACAAACCTGACAGACGCGCACGTATGAATCCATTTAATAAAACAGCCACAAACAAGTGATGACGATGGCTGATGAAGATTAACTGTTAGCAAGCACGACGCGATGTGCGCACAGCGCAGCTGATCACAGGTGCACGCGCACACACACACACACACACACCCACACACACACACACACTAGAGACGCAGCAACGGTGACTCAAGAGAAAACGGGAAGAATTATAAACGGGAATCTCAAACGAGAGTTTTCCCTCAGAGATGAAAGACATGAACAACGTGAAATGTTCATTGAAACTACGTATTTCTTCATGTCGGCTGGAAGCCGGTAGAGCTGAAGCTCCTCTCAGATGTCCGTCAGTCCAACTGTCCAAGATTCTGTTTGTTTATTCTGTTAAGTTTCCGTTTCATTCATTAGTGAGATCTGATGTTCACTTTTATCAGGAAAAATTCAACACAGAGATTAAAGTTAAGCCAATGGGAATATTAAAAAGTAACGGAATAATCACTTTTCCAAGTGATTATTTTAACAAAGCTGAAACTGCATTTTAAACACTGTTGCTAATTCAAAGGACGAAGGATGAGTTGAGGCACTCTGGATTTGCAAGTAAATTTATTGCGCACCAACGCGTTTCGGCTATTCAGCCTTCATCAGGGTAAATCAACAGGGTAAAACAGCCGAAACGCGTTGGTGCGCTCAACTCCTCCTTCGTCCTTTGAATGCCTTCCGGCCGCGAGTTTGATGAGCACCTGCTGGCTTATTTCCTTTTGAGCCTTGTTTCTTCAGACTTGATCCAGCGAGCACTACACCTCCTCTCTTTCACTGTTGCTAATTCCTTCTCCTAAAAGTAACTATAATTGCAGCGCACCGTGAAAGCAGCTGGGAGGATCCTTGGTGTCCCCCTCCCCTCTCTATTGGACATTTACCACCCCCGCCTCACCTGCAGAGCCACCAGGATCGCAGGTGACCCCACCCACCCCGCCCACAGTGTCTTCAGCCTGCTGCCGTCGGGGAGAGGAGGCTGCAGAGTCTCCGGGCCAGAACCAGAACCAGAACCAGCAGGCTCAGAGACAGTGAGGATGCTCAACTCCCTCCCTGCCCTGCCCCCACTTGCACCCCCTGACCCCCCAACCCCACTGACTCTGTCTGCTCACAAACTCACCTACCTCAAGCCTGCATACCTCACTTTACCGTCACCATGGCAACAGTTACATACTGCAGAACATTGTTCTAAATGGCACCACTGCATCCATCAGGACTGCTGCTCAGTTTATTCTGCCACGTGCATTTTATGCATATTTGCACTATTGTTTCAGGGTTTCTGCAGGTATCAGCAACTACCATTTAATGCTTTTTCATGCCACTTTAAACTAATTTAATGCCCATCGCCTACTGACAATACTTTCACACACACAAAATGTAAGCCATAAATAATGCTTATCTTTTATATTTGAAAATCCAAATGTAACTTAAACGCAACAAAGTGCTTCACAAAATAGGAAACCAAAGGAAATTTGGTCATTTGGTCAGGACATTTAAACTTTTCACAGAGCAGCTCGTGTCTCTGCCCTGCAGATCGCAAAACAACATGCACCGATAATTCTGAGTAATGAACATGCTGCATAAATGGCTGTTAGCAAATCTGCCAAAACGTTGAACTCTCTTTTTAAATATATTCAATCTACTGGATTTCACATATATTCATGTCAACCAGACAAACTTCAAATAAGAACCACCATGTAAACTGAATGATGCTTAGACTGAAACAAGGTGTAGCCAGACTTTGGTTTCTAAGGGTGAATACCTCCGTCCTCCCCACACCACCACCCACACCAGCGTTTCCCCGAGAATTTTTTTCAGGCCTGGAAATATATAACACTTTATATTCTTTATCTTATAGTTTTATTATTCTATTTTATCATGCACCGTGGGTTTGAGAGGACTGCAATTTCATCTGTGTTGTATGTCTAACATGTAGCACATTTGACAATAAAGTTGAGTTGAGTAATTGATCACTTTTGTAGCAATCACAAAACATTGAACAACCTCCATCACTGTGTCGTTTTTATTAGAGATTCTCAGGTTCAACATCAGACAGAAGCAGGAGAGGATGCTGGACACATTAATAGTTTTTAAAGTAGATTATTGTTGCAAAAGTAACAACTTCTTTCATTGATAATTTTAGTTTTATGCATTTAAAAGTATAAATGTAAAAATCGCAAATCGAATCACAATCGCAATATTTGTCAGAAAAATCGCAATTAGGTTTTTTTGTCAACATCGTGCAGGCCTAACGCGTGCTCCCATTTTTTCCTTGTACTCGCAGCAATATATTTTTAGGCGCATATGCGAGTAAAACGCTCGCACTGTACAGCCCTGATAAGGCAGAGAAATTGCAGATTGAAATATTTCTTCAAATATCAAGTTTAGGCCATTATTATTCTTTACATTAGGAAAAATGATGGTACATAAATTACCACAACTATCATCATGATTAAGTCAATAATACCATGTTATATAAGAAGAAAAGGTGGTGCTACCTAATTTGTGGTGGAGCTACCAACTGAAAAGGGAGATATCAGCAGCGCTACATGTGAAAAAGTTATTTTGGAGCTGCATGAGATGCATTGTTTCACATTAAAAAGGGACTGTAAGATGCATTAAGTTGGAGCATCTGATCCTGCACCCGTGTTTTCTGCTTCAGACTGTTTCAGCCAAAGTTATGGGTTTTTCTTTGGCATGCATCTTTTGATGGACAAAGTTTTTCTGAAGGAGGCTGTTCCAATATTTGCTGATTTACACAGTGCAGCTATGTGTTTGCTCTTTAAATCTTTACATTTTCTACATTTTTCATGCTAAAAGAGCTGAAATATTTTTGATAAACTTGTTTATAGTTTTATTAATTTATGCAGTATGCATTATTGAAAAAAAGCTTCCAGCAACACTGTTAAAGATGGTTCAGAATATATATTGCTGAATTGCAATGGAGCTAATAAAATGCATCCAAATATGAGCACAAGCGATAAGTCTTTTCAAAGTTTGGTGATTTTGTATGATGAATGTAGTTGGTAGTTTATAAACTGGCTCCTGACCTCTTCTGATTTTCCAAATCTGGCCCTCAGCCTTATCGAGTCGAGTATCCCTGATTTATGGCACCATCACTCACATAACTGTGAAGGACCTCTACATTTTCTGTTATGTTTTTATTTCTAAAAAATCGATTAATAACCTATATATTTATCCATCAGCCAACCAACGCTTCTCAGGAATGAAGAAAAGTAAAAAACTAAGACTTGTCTAAATCACATCAAGACATTTTTTTAGACATTTTAAGGCCTTTAATTTAAAGTTTGCTATTTTAGATATTTTTAGACTTTTTAAGAACCCTGAAACAAAGACATGGACATGTGGACAAACTGCCACATAGCTGCTCTGTGGTGTGAGCGCTTCCACAGCAGATGGATTTAAAAACTACAAAACCTGGAAGCTTGTGTGTAATTCCAAACCGAAGGTGCAGAAAGTGTTTTATTTTAAAAATCAGCCGGATCGACTTTGTTTTCTATCTACTTCCTTCCATCCGCTCTGATCTGGATGGACGCAGTTTCCGAGCAGCAGAATGCAGGACAGATACGTTTCCCCGTGATTATCAGCCTGTGTGTCCGCTGATCTAACCAGACATGTTCCTGATGGTCTGTTATTTACGACTGCATTTTCTTGTTTTGTTTGTTTAAACTTGTGTCATGTTTTTGCCTTAAATATGTTTAAAAGCATGAAAGCATTCAAGTTAGTAATTATAACAGCATTAATTGGCTAAATGTAATTGTTTTATACTGTATTGGTGTTAAATTTGGGTAAAATTGATAGAAACTGAATTCTCAAAAATTAAAAACAGAAAAACACAGAAAATGGGAAAAATTAAAACTGAATTTTTTTTTTAAAAAGGAAAGGATTACATAGAGCTCTAACCAAATCTGTCAGGATGAGTAAATGAACAGATTTCATGCTAGAAAATAGGTTCAGGTTGAAAAAGACGAACTTCCCCTTTAACTTTGAGCTCTTTAACACTCCAGCAGCGTCAGTGATGCAGAGATGCAGTGTAGAGGTTGATTTTCATTTCTTTTCTAAACAGTAACAGTGAAGGAGACGAAGAAAACAGTCAGATATCAGAATATATGAAGTGTCCTATTCCAATAATTGCTCCCTTTTTGCTTCTAGTCTTAAACTCCAGATGAGTTTTCTAAAGTATTCTGCAGATATTCCACAGGTCTGGACATTTAACTCAATCACTGCAGTCATGACACACATCTTCCATTTCATGTGTCCAGCAATCTTCTAGTTCAGTCCGTTTCCTCTGTGTCTTCTACAGACTGTTTCATGTTAAATGTTTCTGTGTGGAAAATAACTGCAGCTGAGAGGCTGAAACTAAATGTAGCCCAGATCTCTGATCAGGATCCTCCAGGACTTCATGACTGAGTCCAGACTTTCATACCTGTTCTGATCAACTTTATCTGAGGTCTCCAGGTGATATCCAGCAGTCTGCGCTGACGATCGATCTCTTCCTCGTACTGGACGATGGTTTTCTGGAACTCTCTGAATATTTCTTCTGCAGCAGCTGTTAGTCGCTCGCTGATAAACTCTCTCAGATGATGAACTGAAGACATTGTTGCTGAAACACCATCATATTCAGCTGAGAGACCAAACACAACCGTCTTCCCGCTCAGTCCGAGCACGAGGACAGCTAACCATGCTGCTAGCGGACTGTTGACTTCCGCTTGGTGTCACACTCTCGAGGAGGGAGGTTAACTTTTGTTTCCGGCTTCTCCAACTTTCAACTTTTCTCATTTTAAACCTTTATTCAAACTTAACCAGACAGTTTACTGGATATTTATTCTGCATTTCTCACAGACAAAACAACATTCTGAGAACACAGAATTACGGATGCACCATATTGGAATTTTGGCTGATATCCGATAAACCGATATTTTAAAGTTCATGTGGCCGATAACCGATATTGATACCAATATTTAAGCTGAAACAATAAGCAGTAAGTGGAAATAGCAGTTTTTTTTCCGTTTCTGAAACTTTGAAAAATAGTGGTGGGAAAAATATTGATACACTGAAATATGACAATATTTTCATATGCCAATATCAAATCGATATTTAAAAATGCGGTATCGATCTATTTTACTTAAGAAATCTCGCAATATTTCATTGTTCTGTTACAAAATCTCACAATATTTTGTGAAGTCTCACTGGATTTCTTAACAGACAGATGAAATGTTGCAAGATTTCGTTAGTGAAATAGATCGACACCGCATTTTTAAATGTCAATATGATATCAGCATATAAAAATATTGTGATATTTCAGTGTATTTATATTTTTTCCCACCCCTAGTCTTTACAAGTTTTATAGGCTGTAAAAAAATACGTTTTTGAAGAAGTTTTGGGTTTTTTAGACATTAGAAACAGCAAGCTGATCAGTTAAATATCGATGGGGTGGCAGATGTCCGATGCAGAGGCCGATATAGGCCGATACTAATAGGGGGCGGATTATATGGTGCATCCCTATCCAGAATAATAATCAATAACAGATGAGAATGTGAATAAAATAGTGGAAATATCTGCATTCCAGTAGCTACTGCTTAAAACAGTTCATGTGAGTAAATCTGCATCATGATCTCATCTGAATATCATATTGAACAGATGCATTATAAAGCTAATGCTTAATGAAAGATGACTTTAGGACTGTTATTTCAGCTCATGTGATCAATAGAACAGCAGGGCTTTAAATTTCTACTGAAAGCTTAGAAAGCTGAGTTTAAATGTGTTTGTCTCAGAAAGTTCTTTCTATGTTGATGTGAAGCTGCTGAAAGGCAGAGTAAGAGAGAGGAGAGGAAGTAGAGATGAAAGAGGAGACGGAGAGATGGAGGGAGGAGCTGAGCTGTTACTGAACTATAGAAGAGACACAAACTTCCACATTCAACACAGTTCAACACACAAACATCACCTTTATTCAACATGCTGTCTTTGCAGACGTTTGGATTCACTCTGCTGTTTCTAGTCATTCTAACAGGTTGCTTTCATTCTTTAAAAGATCAATTTCTAGATTTTCTCTTTGTTCTTCACTTCTTTAACTTCTCTCTTCCTTCAGGTGTCGGCTGTGAAGAACTCAATGCAGTCAAGAAAGAAGAGTCCAGTTTAGAAGGAAGCTCTGTTACTCTGTCCTACACTTACTCTAAAACTATAACTGGTTCAGATGATTTCTTCTGGTATCGACAATATCCTGGAAAACCAGCAGAGTTCCTCCTGTACATCTCTGGATTCAACACTTCAAGAGCAGCAGAGTCTCTGAAATCAGCCTCAAGGTTCTCCACTAAACTGGGAGGAAAACAACACGTAGATCTGGTGATGTCCTCTGCTGCAGTGTCTGACTCTGCTGTGTACTACTGTGCTGTGAGGCCCACAGTGACAGGAAACAGCAAAAGTGTGGAGAAAAAGCTTTGGAGCAAAGACAACACAATACTCCACAACATCCACTAGAGGAGCTCACACACTGTTAAAGCTCTGATGAAACTACAATGTTTTCTATGTCTCTCTCTCTTTGTTTTACCTTTACTGGTAGTCTCAAGGAAACTTTTGCAACCAAAGAGGGAAAAAAGCATCTGGTGCAGGTAAAACTTGCTAAAGAACATCTAAGCTAATGTCAGATGGGATGGAGATATTTAAGTATGTATAGTTTCATCCATGTGTGGAAAAGACAATATCCTAAATACACTACTCACAAAAAGTAAGGAATATTCAACTTTCGGTTTTTGGACAACAGAATGATGCAGATTTAATATTTAACCATTTAACAATGCACATGTGCATTAAAATGTTTAGAGAAAGTTTAATTCAGTTCACCTGGAAATGTTGTCGTGGATTTTAGATTCATTCTGACATCAAACAAAAAGCTAAATATCCTTAACTTTTAGTGAGTTGTGTAAATGCAAACTTTTGAAGGAAATCATTGTAGTTGCTGAGACATTCCATCCTGGAGAAGGAACAATTCACAAGAAATCATTAAAAGACTAAAGAAATGTCACATTCATACCAACACTAAAACCGTTTTAATCAATGCATGGAATCATTGTTTTTACATGAAATCATTGTTAGCAACACACATCAACTTAATCATGAAGCCTTCTGATAACAATCATGTTCAGAAATACATATTAACTAAATCATGGAGCCCTGTTGTCACTTTTATCAAGCCCAGAACTCTGGTTGTGTCGCCCACATTTACCTACAGCTAACTGCTGCTAATAGCTAACAGGCACATTAACCGTGGGTCTGTCCCAAATTGCGCACTTGAGCACTTCAAACACTGTTTTTGAGTGTGTAGTGCACACAGGGTATCATTTAAGCGACAATTCAGTGCACTGAAAGTACCAGGATGTTGCCCTAATCACGCCCAAAAATGAAGTGCAGAAAGAAGCACACTACTCGCACTAAATGGACGCCATGTTGCTGACGTAGAGGAAGAAGCGGGACTTTCGAACTGCTTTCAGAGCCGAATAATGGCGGTGAACGAAGCGGTGGCGACCCCTGCTGCATTGGAGGCAGTATTGTACTTAATTTAAGTAACGTTTATGAAATTATTTAGACATAATTACTAATGTATATTGTAGCATGCTACCAAACTGTTTACTCCCTGATGACAGTTATGATCTGGTCATGTGTTTGATGCCACTGTTATACCAGCTCAGAAGTGTTAGCTCACGTTAGCGGGCAATGCTAGTGTGTCACTTCCTGTAAGTGCAGTGCTCTGTTTGGGTCAGCAGTTTGCGACCATAGAGTGCACTAAAAACAAAGTGCTCTCAGGCTCTCTGAGCTTGTGGCTGTGTCTCCATCCGCACACTTGCCTGAGTGCACTGGAATTCGGTGCAGAGTGCACACAGTGAACTACGTCTGTAGTGCACACTATTGTTGCTAAATGCTGACCCAAACAGAGCCACCGCTTCATTCACCGCCATTACTCAGCTCTGAAAGTAGTTAGAAAGTCCCGCCTCTTCCTCTACGTCAGCAAGATGGCGTCCGTTTAGTGCGAGTAGTATGCTTCGTTTTGCACTTCATTTTTGGCCGTTATAAGGGCAACATCCTGGTACTTTCAGTGCACTATACTGTCGCTTAAATGAAACCATGTGTGCACTACACACTCAAAAACAGTGTTTGAAGTGCTCAAGTGCGCTGTTTCGGACAGAGCCTCAGAGTCCTGTGTTAGTATTGTAGCTCATGCTAGTTAGCTGACCCGTGTCATACATCAGTAGCCATTTAAACAAAGAAACAAACTAATAAACAGACATTTTTCACTGAAACGCTTCATTAATCATTCTTGGGCATTTATGAAGAAGATACAGTAACTTCCATTTGTTTAAGAGGGGTTTCTCACCTGAAACACAGAACAACAATAAGCGCATGGTAGACGTGGCTGGTGTTCGTACAGGATCTCTCAGCCTGTTAAGGAAATGGCAGGACACCCGCGACAGTGGGTCTGTCCCAAACTGTGCACTTGAGCACTTCAAACACAGTTTCTGAGTGTGTAGTGCACGCATGGTGTCATTTAAGCGACAATTCAGTGCACTGAAAGTACCAGGATGTTGACCTGATAATGGCCAAAAATGAAGTGCAAAACAAAGCACACTACTCGCACTAAACAGACGCCATCTTGCTGACGTAGAAGAAAAGGCGGGACTTTCAAACTGCTTTCAGAGCTGAATAACGGCGGTAAACGAAGCGGTGGCGACCCCTGCTGCATAGGAGGGGGTGTTGTACTTGATCTAAGTAACATTTATGAAATGATTCAGACATAATTACTGATGTATATGCAGCTACCAAGCTGTTCACTCCCTGATGACCGTTATGATCTGGTCGTGTGTTTGAGGCCGTGGTTTTATTGGCTCAGTAGAGTTGGCAATGCTAGTCCGTCACTTCCTGTCAGTGCAGTGCTCTGTTTGAGTCAGCATTTAGCAACAATCGTGTGCACAACAGACAAAGTACACAGTGCGTACAAAGAACTGAATTCCAGTGCACATGGGCAAGTGTGCGGTTTGAGACAGGCTCACAGGCTCCACGCGCCACCTACTGGTGATATATCGTTACTGCATCTGCGTGAGTCCATGTTGGCAATACAAATAAAATATTTCAAACAGACTTAAAGCATCTCTAAAATAACACGTCGTGGGCACACATACAGTAAATGTTGCTTTGCAAGAATATGGCTTCTTATTTACATGAGTCATCATGTGGCGCATCAACTTATTATGGTTAGTAAAACATTTCCCTCAAGTACGACAAGAATATGGTTTCTCATCCATGTGAGTTGTCATGTGGGATAACAAAGTAGAACTTTGAGTGAAACATTTCCCACATACTTTACAAGAGTATGGTTTCTCACCTGTGTGAATTCTCATGTGTTCTAACAAATAAAAGTTTCGGGTGAAACATTTTCCACATGTTTTACAAGAGTATGGTTTCTCACCTGTGTGAATTTTCATGTGTTCTAACAAACTAAAGTTTCGAGTGAAACATTTCCCACATGTCTTACAAGAGTATGGTTTCTCACCTGTGTGAGTTTTCATGTGTTGTAACAAACAAAAGTTTCGACTGAAACATTTCCCACATGTCGTACAAGGATATGGTTTCTGTCCTGTGTGAGATCTTATATGAACAGTTAATTGATTTCCAGTTTTAAATGTTTTCCCACAGGTTTGACAGGGATACTGTTTCTCATCCATGTGGACTTTTTCATGCTTTCTAAGTGATGTTGGGTCCAAACATCTTTCTCCACAGGTCTGACATGAGTACAGCTTCTCAGCAGTGTGCTGAGTATTACAATGACTTTCTAAGAGAAAAGTCTCTTCTACGTTCTCATTGGTCTCCATCTGACACCCCCTTCTGGCTTCCTATCTGCACATCCCGTTGGTCCTGAGTCTTCAACCATGCTTCCCTCTAAATGTGAATGTTCATCTGCAGGAGAGGTGGAAGAGTTTGGTTCTGGATCATTGTGCTCATTTTCCTCATGAGCAGCAGGAAGTGAAAAGTCATCAGTTTCATCCTTCAGCAAAAGCTGCCCCCCTCCTGACTGGTGAGGACTTCCTCCTGTTCCTCTTTAATACGTGCAGACTCCGGTTGCTCCTGGTCCAGATCTGAGTGGGACTTCTGCTTGCAGAGCTGCTGCTCATCTTCAACATGGTTATTCAGCTTGGAGACATATTGATGTGGAGCCTCTGGAGGGATGAAGGGACAAATGACAAAGGTCAGGACAGCGGAGTGAAAGGACAGCCTTCACATAGAAAAATCACTCTTTTAGCTGAAATCATCTGATTTCAAACTACAGACCAATTTAGACCAATCGCTGCCTTCCATCATTTACATAATAGACACTTCTGGTTAGCCAAAAGTAATGAAAGGATAACTTTCTTTTTTTTAACCTGGACCTTATTTCTAGGAGTTTCTACAGTGGGTACTGTATTCAATATTCAGCATTCAGGAAGTATTCAGACCCCTTTAAACTTTTGCAGCCATCTGCTAAAATAAAAAAATATTTCATTTTATTTCTCATTAATGTCACTCAGCACCCCATCTTGACAGAAAAAAAACCCCCAGAAATGTAGAAATTTTTACAAATTTATTTAAAAAAGAAAAACTGAAATATGACATGGTTGTAAGTATTCAGAGCCTTTGCAGTGACACTTATAAGGTTGCAGTGTTTGCTGTTCTCCCTTTCCGTCTTCTCCCCCCCCAGCCGATCGAGGCAGATGGCTGCCCTACCTGAGCCGGGTTCTGCCGGAGGTTTTTCCTCCCTGTTAAAAGGGTGTTTTCCTTCCCACTGTCGCCACCACTCCATGCTTGCTCAGGATGGGGGATTGGACCGGGTCAAGTCAAGATTCGATCCAATCTGTTGGTTTCCTTAGTTAGCTGTTATCAATCTGACCTGAACTTTTCGGTCTGTTTAAGCACCCTGAGGTGATGATGTCATGAATGGACGCTATACAAATAAAGCTGAATTGAATTGAACTCATATTTAACTCATGTAGCAGAACCCAAAATATCCTTTAATTAATCCATGGCATATCCTTTTTACAAACATATACTTTCCATATATGTACATTTCTACATAAATGGCAGCTTGGTATCAGAGCCTTGTTGTCCACTGGAATGGTTGTGTGTCTGAGAGTGAGTGGGAACAGAGACGCATTCTTGAATGTTCCTCAAGTGTTTCTGGGAAGAAGAGATTGGGGAATATAAACAAGAGTGTGAGGGGGGGGGGATTAATTATTTGGAGACGTGGAACGGTCGAGCTGACCCAGGGTGGAGCAGGAGTGGGGGTTTGGAGATCGCGATGGAGACAGATGGGCGGACCAATCAGCGTGGGACAATGCCTTGCACATTCTATGATTGTATAAAATCTCTGTGTCAGAGGAGAATTCTTTGTCAAACTTCCTGCTTTGACCCAGCGCTGTTCTGTACCTGATATTGCTCTGGTTCTTAAGAATAAATATTTTGATATAAGAGAAGTGGTAGTGTGATCCCTTTGCCAGATAAACCAACGCGCTATACTCATATGCTGTCCATTTCTTCTGATCCTCCTTGAGATGGTTCTCCTCCTTCACTGGAGTCCAGCTGTGTTTAATTAAACTGATTGGACGTGATTAGGAAAGACACACACCTGTCTATATAAGAGCTTCCAGCTCACAGTGCATGTCAGAGCAAATGAGGATCATGAGGTGGAAGGAACTGTCCAAGGAGCTCAGAGACAGAATTGTGGCGAGACACAGATCTGGACAAGGTTACAAAAGAGTTTCTGCAGCACTAAAGGTTCCTAAGAGCACGGTGGCCTCCATAGTCCTTACATGGAAGAAGTTTGGGACGACCAGAACTCTTCCTAGACCCGGCCGTCCAGCCAAACTGAGCAATGGTGGGAGAAGAGCCTTGGTGAGAGAGTAAAGAAGAAGCCAAAGATCACTGTGGCTGAGCTCCAGAGATGCAGTAGGGAGATGGAGAAAGTTCCACAAAGTCAGTATCACTGCAGCCTCCACCAGTCGGGGCTTTATGGCAGAGTGGCCCGATGGAAGCCTCTCCTCAGTGCAGACATATGAAAGCCCGCATAGAGTTTGCCAAAAACACATGAAGGACTCCCAGACTGAGAGAAATAAGATTCTCTGGTCTGATGAGACCAAGATTGAACTTTTTGGAGTTCATTCTAAGCGGTATGTGGAGAAAACCAGGCACTGCTCATCACCTGCCCAATACCATCCCAACAGTGAAGCACGGTGGTGGCAGCATCATGGTATGGGGGTGTTTTTCAGCTGCAGGGACAGGACGACTGGTTGCAGTTGAAGGAAAGATGAATGCGGCCAAGTACAGAGATCCTGGAAGAAAAGCTCTTCCAGAGTTCAGGAGCTCAGACTGGGCCGAAGGTTCACCTTCCAACAAGACAATGACCCTCACACACAGCTGAAATAACAAAGGAGTGGATCAGAACCACTCTGGACCATTCTGGACCGGCCCAGCCAGAACCCTGACTTAGACCCAACTGAGCATCTCTGAGAGACCTGAAAATGGCTGAACACCACCGTTCACCATCCAACCTGACAGAACTGGAGAGGATCTGCAAGAAGAACCAGAAGATCCCAAATCCAGGTGTGGAACATTGTTGCATCATTCCCAAGAAGACTCATGGCTGTACCAGCTCAGAAGTACTTCTACTCAGTACTGAGCAAAGTACTCAATACTTATCACCATGTCATAGTTCAGTTTTTCTTTTTGAATAAATTTGCAAAAATCTCTACATTTCCGTTTTTTCTGTCCAGATGGAGCTGAGTGACATTTATGAGAAATAAAATGACCTTATTTGATTTTAGCAAATGGCTGCAATGAAACAAAGAGTGAAAACATAAAAGGGGTCTGAATACTTTCTGTATCCACCGTATCTGTGGAAAAGGTGTGCCTGCGATTAGGGCTGTCCCAAACGATTATTTCCAGAATTGATTCATATTTCGATTATTTTTTCGATGCATCGATACATCTAACAATTCGATTTTCAAAATTAATTTATTAATCTAATGATTTTTTTTATTGCTTGATTAATATGAGAATGAATCCAACCAGAACAAAACCAAACATGCTAAATGCTTCACAGCTGCAATGGGTGTCGCCATCATTATTTTCACGATGCTGTCCCTCAGCTCTTCTGACATCTTGGCGGTTCTGTGTTTCTTTTAGGGAAAAATTCTTCTCTACTTATTTGCTTACTTTTCCTGAAAATGAGACACAATGCACATTAGAATAATGTAAAATAAAAATGTTCCTGCCACTGTGCAGCTCTCTAAGATATAAGTGTAGTGACTTAGAAAGTAATTATCTGTCATTTTTTTCTCTATTAAATCTCAGTATTTGTTTTAGAAATAAAGATCAACTGCCAAGGACATCTGCAGTTTCTCTTATCTTTGCTAAATCATTATGATCACACTCACAATGTAAGTTGACATGAGCAGCAGCATACCGGCGTGCAGCATTAGTTCAGTCCTTTCTGCATAACCTCAGTCATGGAAGCAAACATAAGGATGTAAAAGGCAGAATCTCTGTAAAGCTCCGTTCATACCCGACGGTAAATACGGATACGCACGCTTTCATCCGTATCAGAAGCTTAAAATGATGCTCGTTGTTAACGTGAGTCGCGGTACTTTCAACCTGGCGATGAAGCTGCTGGTGATTGAGAAGTATAAGAAGTTAGTGATGGTGAGCGACTAACCACCATCATAAACACGTTCCATGTTCATGTTTGAACCATGTTTAGAAGAAAATTAAACTACTTACGGAGCAGCAAAAGCGCTGCTGGGAGTTTAGCTTCAGTGCTCGATCATGGCAGTCGTGCTGCTGTGAAACGATGTTTTCATGCTGCAGAGCTGCAGAGTACGATGTTACACGGTTCCTTGGTAAATAATCCCACACCTTTGAAGTAAGAGCTCGTGGACGTGGTGGCTTACTTACACCTGTTGATGCTGTTCTATCGGATTCTGAATTGTGCACGCGCTCAGTTTCACTCTCTCGGCACATCGCCATCTCTGCTGTTGTTTCTGGCTGCTCTGCTAACCAAGACAACGCTGTTTCCGGTTTCCCTTCAAAATAAGAGCGTTCAGCCTTTTTCGTTGTTTTTCTGATGCGTCGATGTACGTTTATATAAATCGACGTATTTACTGAATCGCTTACATCAACTCATCGACGCGTCTGGAACAGCCCTACTGATCAGTCCGATATTGTTCCATGATGGACAATCAGACTTCTGCATGAACAGAGACGGTCATTATCTGCCAGCATTCCTTCCTGCTGTTGCCACGGCGACTGTGTTGTTTCTGGTCTGGATGATGTTCCTGAATTATCATCATCTGCTCCTCCATGGTGAAATATGTCGCTCTCTGTTTCTCCATGTCTGTGATTGGTCAGACTCTTCAAACTCCGCCCCTTTTATGTGAGCGCGCACTGATCCAGACTGGAAACGCTGGTTGAGTTACCGAGTTAATAACCAGCTTCGTAGAACCGTTTATCAAGATCACGGATGTCTGGTTAAGTTAACCAGGTAACAGAGAAATCCCGGCTACGTTAATCCAGCTTGGTAGTCCAGGTCCCTGGATCTGTTCTCTGCTCCACAAACACCCCAAACTGCTGCTGATGACCCCACCCTGGCTTACAGTCACATAATGATGCCATCTGATACAGATTGGAGACAAACATTGAATTGTCTCTGACTTTCTGTTTCGTTTCGATGTGATTTGATGTAAATGTATAATGGTGGGTGTTATATAAGCCACTGCTGCAGCCTGCACCTTTTCTGCTTCACTTATTTATATGGAGAACTTTACTTTGCTGGAATAATCACTGACTTGTGTTCCACAAACAAAAAGTTGGAATTGAATCAAAAACACTTTTACAAATGATTCTTTTAAAACGTTTAATGAATTAATCTAATTTAAAAACAAACTAGTTCACCCTAGTTAGTTCACCCTAACTAGTTAGTCTTTCCTACTGTTTACTTGATTTGGTCTCATATTCTGAAGAAAAGTACATGTAAATACGTAAGTCCACTAAATGGTTTTTTAGTTTGTCTCTTCTGAATCACAGAGAGCAGTTGGAGACAAACTACATCTTTAAAATAATCTATTTATTTGACTTTTTAAGCTCTTTTTTCCATATTTATTAATCAATTTTTGTTTTATTTATTGTTTGGGGGATTTTTATCCCCTTAAGTATCGAAAATAGTATTGAGTATCGACCACTATCTTTAGTATCAGTACTGAGAATATAATTTTTGAATCATGACGCCCTGACTGTAAACTATCCTCAAAATTTCAAATTTTACCAGAAAATAGGGGATTATCACGCTAACCGGAAGTTCCCAGATTTTGACACTTAAGTATTTTGACACTTACTTAAGTTTTCATTCTAGACTGAAGTGATACTGGATCAAAAGCTGGATCAAAGCGATCGATTCGCCGCGGTGAAGGACCGAACTTTATCATAAAACACACGTTTGTTTGTCGCCGGTGGGGCACAACACCGGCACTTCACAGCATGCTAGCATTAGCCAGCTAGCGTTTACTGACGTGCTTAACATTGTGCGTCTTAAAACACACAAACATCTGAAAATCGGGTCTGTACCCCCCCGTTTCCAGTGGAACAACTGGGGACTGCCAAGAAAGGAGACGCTTTCAGATGCTTGTGTGTTTTCAGCCGCACAAAGTTAGGCACGTCATCAAGCTGGCTAATGCTAACCTGCTAACAGTAGTCCGCCAGCTACTACTCTGTTAAACTTTGTTAATCAGATAAACGCCAATGCCAAGTTTCCATTCCAGACTGAAGTGATGCTGAGGAAGAAGTGGATCAAAACGACCGATTCGCCGCGGTGAAGGACCGAACTTTATAATAAAACGACACACGTTTGTTTGTAGCCGGCAGGCTATACAGTCGTGTTAGCAGGTTAGCATTAGCCAGCTCGATAACGTGCCTAACTTTGTGCGGCTGAAAACACACAAGCATCTGAAAGCGTCTCCTTTCTTGGCAGTCCCCAGTTGTTCCACTGGAAACGGGGGGGTACAGACCCGATTTTCAGATGTTTGTGTGTTTTAAGACGCACAATGTTAAGCACGTCAGTAAACGCTAGCTGGCTAATGCTAGCATGCTGTGAAGTGCCGGTGTTGTGCCCCACCGGCGACAAACAAACGTGTGTTTTATTATAAAGTTCGGTCCTTCACCGCGGCGAATCGATCGCTTTGATCCAGCTTTTGATCCAGTATCACTTCAGTCTGGAATGAAAACTTAAGTATGTTTGGAGTTTATCCGATTTAAACAGTATAACAGAGCAGGAACGGCTGTCGTTAACATGGCCCGGAAGAGGAAGTGCCAAATGTTTCAACTTCCGGAAACCGGAACAAGGAAGCGTGATAATCCCCTATTGTGAATCCACATTGTAAACCTACAGCCAATCACTGAAGTCTATTTAGGGACCGTCTGTAAATGAGATGTTTTAGTATGAATGAAGTCATGAAAAAAAATTAACCAAAAAATAAACTAAATGACTTTTTACCATTCTGCTTGCTGTAATACATCATAATTATTACGCTCCATCTACTACAGGTGAGATTTTCTGATAAAGTCTTTTATTTGCCCATAGATGCATTTTTTCATGAAAACATTCACTAAAAATGAACTAAATGACTTTTTACCATTCTGTTTGCTGTAGTACATCATATTAATGTCTGTATCAGCTGTAGTAGATGGAGCATAATAAATATGATGTACTACAGCAAACAGAGTGGTAAAAAGTTATTTAGTTGATTCTTACCGACATTTTTCAGGTAATTGGCAGACGGTCCCAAAGCAACGTTACCGCAGTCCCTGAATATCGTTTCTGATTCCAGCATCTGTTTGTTGGACGTGGCTTTGACAGGCTGCGCGCGCTCCCGACGATCACTTTCTAACACAACACCTACCAAAAGCAACTTCTTTCCTGTTCTTGTTCCGTCCAGAACAAGAACAAAGTTGTGTCTTCTAGCGGAGTATGTTCCAGGTTTTAGTAAATCCAGACCATCAGAGTCCTACCTGCTGGTTCCAGGATTCCAGGAGGTCTCCAGGTGATATTTACCTGCTGTTTCCAGGTTTCCAGGAGGTCTCCAGGTGATATTTACCTGCTGTTTCCAGGTTTCCAGGTGATATTTACCTGCTGTTTCCAGGTTTCCAGGAGGTTTCCAGGTGATATTTACCTGCTGTTTCCAGGTTTCCAGGAGGTCTCCAGGTGATATTTACCTGCTGTTTCCAGGTTTCCAGGAGGTCTCCAGGTGATATTTACCTGCTGTTTCCAGGATTCCAGGAGGTCTCCAGGTGATATTTACCTGCTGTTTCCAGGTTTCCAGGAGGTCTCCAGGTGATATCCAGCAGTCTGCGCTGACGATCGATCTCTTCCTCGTACTGGACGATGGTTTTCTGGAACTCTCTGAATATTTCTTCTGCAGCAGCTGTTAGTCGCTCGCTGATAAACTCTCTCAGATGATGAACTGAAGACATTGTTGCTGAAACACTGAAATATTCAGCTCAGAAACCAAAGATAACCGTCTCCTGCACACGAGGACAGCTAACCATGCTGCTAGCGGACTGTTGACTTCCGCTTGGTGTCACACTCTCAAGTTCCGGGTGAGGAGGGAGGTTAACTTTTGTTTCCGGTCTTGTGCGAAATTCAGTTCCCCTATGAGAATCTGTTCCCCGTGTCGGGAGCGCGCACTGCAGCCAGAGAGGCTGAGACGCAAGTCTTCTGGGCTTCACGGCACTTCTGATCGATTTCTCGGTAAAAACGACTCCACGTAATTCTGTCAGTGTTATAACTCACATTTTAATCGACAAGTCCCGGTAAAAATTAATTAATTAATTAAAAACTCCAATAACAAATAAACTCGATCTTGTGTGACTTCTTTCCTTTAGAGTCAGGTGTATCGTTTTTTAATCGCCGAGAGAATCAGAGTTCTTTCCTGTCAGCCACCAGACACTGTTTTCCAACATGTCGTGTGTATTTTTTATGTATTAGTATTTATTTATCAGTATTTCAGGTACTGAGTTATTCAGTTTCCCCTCCCATATGCTTTTTACCGTCATCCTCAACTTTTTATTCCTCTCATCATGACACACTTTTGATATAACTTTCCCATATTTACACGGCCAGATTCAGACCTAATTATTCAGTCCCCCCCTAATATAACAAATTAATTTAAAAGTCAGTCCTCAACTGTGTTTATTCCTCTCATCATGGACAACAACTCCTGTGGAAATATAAACATTTGCTCCTTATTTGACAAAGTTAGACTGGAAAGAACTCTGATTCTCTCGGCGATCGAGTTTATTTGTTATTGGAGTTTTTAATTAATTAATTAATTTTTACCGGGACTTGTCGATTAAAATGTGAGTTATAACACTGACAGAATTACGTGGAGTCGTTTTTACCGAGAAATCGATCAGAAGTGCCGTGAAGCCCAGAAGACTTGCGTCTCAGCCTCTCTGGCTGCAGTGCGCGCTCCCGACACGGGGAAACAGATTCTCAGAGGGGAACTGAATTTCGCACAAGACCGGCTTCTCCAACTTTCAACTTTTCTCATTTTAAACCTTTATTCAAACTTAACCAGAAAGTTTACTGGATATTTATTCTGCATTTCTCACAGACGAAACAAGATTCTGAACATCCAGAATAATAATCAATAACAGATGCGAATGTGAATAAAATAGTGGAAATATCTGCATTCCAGTAGCTACTGCTTAAAACAGTTCATGTGAGTAAATCTGCATCATGATCTCATCTGAATATCATATTGAACAGATGCATTATAAAGCTAATGCTTAATGAAAGATGACTTTAGGACTGTTATTTCAGCTCATGTGATCAATAGAACAGCAGGGCTTTAAATTTCTACTGAAAGCTTAGAAAGCTGAGTTTAAATGTGTGTTTGTCTCAGAAAGTTCTTTCTATGTTGATGTGAAGCTGCTGAAAGGCAGAGTAAGAGAGAGGAGAGGAAGTAGAGATGAAAGAGGAGACGGAGAGATGGAGGGAGGAGCTGAGCTGTTACTGAACTATAGAAGAGACACAAACTTCCACATTCAACACAGTTCAACACACAAACATCACCTTTATTCAACATGCTGTCTTTGCAGACGTTTGGATTCACTCTGCTGTTTCTAGTCATTCTAACAGGTTGCTTTCATTCTTTAAAAGATCAATTTCTAGATTTTCTCTTTGTTCTTCACTTCTTTAACTTCTCTCTTCCTTCAGGTGTCGGCTGTGAAGAACTCAATGCAGTCAAGAAAGAAGAGTCCAGTTTAGAAGGAAGCTCTGTTACTCTGTCCTACACTTACTCTAAAACAGCAGCTGCTGGTGATGAGTTTTACTGGTATCGACAATATCCTGGAAAACCACCAGAGTTCCTGATCTCTCACTCTGGAACAGGAACAAAAATATCAGATCCAGTTCCTGGACTGTCTTTTAAAGTGAGTGAAGATAAAACCAGAATGGATCTGGTGATGTCCTCTGCTGCAGTGTCTGACTCTGCTGTGTACTACTGTGCTGTGAGGCCCACAGTGACAGGAAACAGCAAAAGTGTGGAGAAAAAGCTTTGGAGCAAAGACAACACAATACTCCACAACATCCACTAGAGGAGCTCACACACTGCTCCAGCTTTGCTTTGTCAGGATTCAGTTCAGCTTCTTTGTTCAGGTGAGAATAAAGCAGACATCACTGTTTACTTTGTGATGGAAACGTCTGCTTTCTTCATTAACCGTGACTAAAATACACTTTGTTTCACATTGTGATATTGGAACAGAGAAATAAAGTTGTAGAAATGAGCAGAATGAGGGAGTGTGTGTGGTGGATCTACTGAACATTAGACTGTTTACAAAGAGACACCTGCTTCTTCATTTCAGCCTTTTTCTGCTTTTATGTCTTTTAGAGGAAAAAAAACACTGGAAATATTTTTACTGTAGGATTTATTTATTAGTTTATTTCAGTTTAAATTAATATAATTGAAAATAATTAAATGTTGGACTTGAATAAAGTAGAACAGCAGCTGTTTCAGTAATGTTCCAGAACAGTTTGGTAACCTTTAGTTAACATTTTCTAACTGGAGGATCATCAGATAAAATCATCATTCAGGAAAGTGAAGCAGAGAATTCAGATTTACATGTTTTATATGAGACTGCTATGATTTAGGGAAAATTTCCCGCGGGAACCAACGAGTTAAAACAGTGGTTTCTGGATGTTATTGGTCTGTGAATTTATATGGACACAACAATAGAAGAAAAAACATACAACTCTGCTAAAATAACGGCTGTGATCAGAGAATTTAATATCAAATATGCCACAGAAACATAATAGTTGGAGGAGATTTCAATACATGTCCAGATGAAAGGATGGACAGATACACATCCAGATTCACCAATGTTCATAAAAATAGAATCATTTTCAACTTTATGAATGATCATAAATTGACAGACATATGGAGAATACTTAATAAAACTGTGAAACAGTTTACCTGGTTAAAACCAAATGGTTAAAGTCCATCAAGAACTGATTACTGGTTAATGACTGAATCACTTCTGGAACTGGTTACAAATGTCCCAATAACAAGCCGTCCATTAAGTGAGCATTGTAGTCTACATTTAGATCTATCTGGAAACAGAAATAGAAACAAGTTTAAAGGGAACTGGAAATTCCTCCATGTTGAAAAATGAAGAATATTCCAACAATGTCAAAGAATTAATAGAAGAGACGACTAATGATCGTCGAGGTACAGCTGTCTGAAAATGGAAAATCTGAAGTTTAGCATGTGAAATTACACAAAAAACTTTCGTACAAAACTAGTTAAGTAAAAGAAAATCAAAGAAAACAATATCAAAAAAGACCTAATCTCATATGATATTAAATCAGTTTGGAACAGAAGATTATGTAAAATTAATGTTCTTCAGTCTCAGCTGGATGAACTCTACCTGCAAAAGCAAAAGGGGCGTATATAAGGTCCAGAGAAAAACGGATGGAGGAAGGTGAAAGAACAGCTCATACTTGTGTAAATGAGAAAAACATACACAAGAATATAATGCTGTCAACTCATTACTTATTAATGAACATGAAACTACTGATGAAAACACAATCAGAAGGAAATATTAGAATTTGATAGTAATCTTTATTCTTCAGCATTTTGGGATTCAGGTGCAGCAGCCTTCTTTGATAAAATACAGAATCTCATTGCAGAGACTGATGAGTCCGACATAGTTCTGTTAAGAAATTCACTAAAATTTTGTGATATTTTCACATACTGATATTATATTTACATTTAAAATGCAATATCAATCTATTTTACTAACAAAATCTTGCGATCTTTCATTGCTTTGTTCCAAAATCTCTTGAGAATTCACTAAAATTTTGTGATGTTTTCATATACTGATTTATTGACATTTAAAATGCGGTATTGATCTATTTTACTAACGAAAAATTGCAATATTTCATTGTTCTGTTACTAAAGCTCGTGAGAATTCACAAAAATTTCGCAGTATTTTCATACGGTGATATATCGACATTTCAAATGTGGTATTGATCTAAAATCGTGCGATATTTCATAGTTCTGTTATGAAATCTCACGAGAATTCATGAAATCTCATGAGATTTTGTAACAGAACGATGAAATCTTGTGAGATTTTGTAAGTAAAATAGATCAATACCACGTTTTTATGTATTGATTTGATATTGGCATATGAGAATATCGTGATATTTCAGTGTATTTGTATTTTCCAAAGTGTCAGAAACGGATAAAAAAAAACTGCTATTTGCAATAACTGGTTATTTTTTTCAGCTTTAAGATTGGGATCGATATGATTTATCAGCCACATGAGATTTAAAATATCGGCATATAGGATATCAGCCAAAATTTCAATATCGTTCATCTGGACTGAAACTTTGAGCAACTTTGACTGTGATGGACTCGGACCAGAACACCAGCAACCGGGCCAGAAATCTGGCTGCAGTGATGGACTCAGAGCTAAAGTGTGAAAAGCACATGAAGGCATCACTAAATCAGCCGACTATCAGCTGAAGAACATGTGAAGGATGAAAGATGTGATGTCTCAGCAGGACCTGGAAAAACTGCTCCATCATTCATCTTCAGTCGGAGGATTTTTGGATCAAAGCTGCAACACAAACTTTTACTGACTGAATATTTAGAACGTGATGAGAAACGTTGTTTCCCTCCTGGTTGAATCAGACGGAGTTTCTGCAGATTCCTCCTCCAGCGGGACCTGATGATGATGATGATGATGATGAAGGCAGTGAGAGGAGGAGCTCCACAGCTGAATGTGAAAGGCTTCATGGTGGAAGTGAAGAGCTGCTGTGTTCTCTCTGTTCTTCATTCAGTACAAGTGAAAAGAATGTTGCTGCTCTTCATCTGGATGATGATGATGGTCTCCTTTCAAACTGGTGAGTCATGAACAGATGGAGCTCAATGGAGAAGAAGATGATAGAAATGAAAGATGTTTCATGATGTTTGGCTTCCATTTTTCTAGAAAGAAACTAGTTTTTGGATCCAGAATGAAAATGCAAACATGATGGTGAAATCTATCTTTGCTTCCAGGATCTTCGGAGGATTTACTGACACCATTTAAAGAAGTACGGATGCTTCTGGAAGGAGACAAAGTCACTCTCTCCTGCAACTATTCAGGAACCGTATATAATCTCTACTGGTACCAACAGAAGTCCACTTCACCTCCACAGCTGCTCATTTCAGGACTTTCAGATTCTACAGATAAAAGTTTTTCTTTAAAACATGAGAGAGAGAAAAAGGAGTTTCATCTGGAGATCAGCACCACTGCAGTGTCTGACTCTGCTGCGTACTACTGTGCTCTGCAGCCCACAGTGACAGGAAACAGCAAAAGTGTGGAGAAAAAGCTTTGGAGCAAAGACAACACAATACTCCACAACATCCACTAGAGGAGCTCACACACTGTTAAAGCTCTGATGAAACTCTGAGAGGATCCACATGAGCAGCAGATCCACATCAACATGATGCTGCAAACACTCTGGATGTTTCCACACAGCAGATCTCCATCCAGTCAGACCAGTTCACCACCACAGACTTCAGGGTGGATCTGCTCTTCTCACATCATCACTTTACTAAACTTTCTTGTTGAAATGAAAACAGGAGATCAGAAAAACAACAGATACTGATGATTATATGCAGAACTACCTTTCACTTACCGCTCTTTACAAATATTATCCAATGGAAAAAGCTCAACTTCTTGATGCATTTTATTTGCTTAACTTGTGAATTTAGGCCTGCTTATGTTTCTTTCTTTCTCTTTCCTCCCCCGGGTGGAGAACTACAATGTTTTCTATGTCTCTCTCTCTTTGTTTTACCTTTACTGGTAGTCTCAAGGAAACTTGTGGAACCAAAGAGGGAAAAAAAGCATCTGGAGCAGGTAAAACTTGCTAAAGAACATCTAAGCTAATGTCAGATGGGATGGAGATATTTAAGTATGTATAGTTTCATCCATGTGTGGAAAAGAGAAAATCCTAAATAAATGGAAACTTTTGAAGGAAATCATTGTAGTTGCTGAGACATTCCATCCTGGAGAAGGAACAATTCACAAGAAATCATTAAAAGACTAAAGAAATGTCACATTCATACCAACACTAAAACCGTTTTAATCAATGCATGGAATCATTGTTTTTACATGAAATCATTGTTAGCAACACACATCAACTTAATCATGAAGCCTTCTGATAACAATCATGTTCAGAAATACATATTAACTAAATCATGGAGCCCTGTTGTCACTTTTATCAAGCCCAGAACTCTGGTTGTGTCGCCCACATTTACCTACAGCTAACTGCTGCTAATAGCTAACAAGCACATTAACCGTGTCCTGTGTTAGCTTCTTAGCTAATGCTAGTTAGCTGACCCATGTCATACATCGGCGGCCATTAAAACAAAGAAACAAACTAAAAAACAGACATTTTTCACTGAAACGTGTCACTAATCATCCCTGGACATTTATGAAGGAGATACAGTAACTTCCATTAGTTTAAGAGGAGTTTCTCACCTGAAACACAGAACAACAATAAACACACAGGAGACGTGGCTGGTGTTCGTACAGGATCTCTCAGCTTGTGAGGGAAACGGCAGGAAACCCACGACTCAGTCTCCATGCGCCACCTACTGGTGACATATTGTTACTGCGTCTGAGTGAGTCCATGTCGGCAATACAAATAAAACATTTCAAACGTAAAGCATCTCTAAAATAGCACTTAATGGGCACACATAAGTGGGCATCACATACGGTATATATGACCTCTTCAAGGCACTGAAGGTGATTTACATCAAACTCACGTTCACTCTACTTTTCATTTAACCCGTTATATGACCATTTAGACTGAAATATTCTATAATGGTTGACAAGAATATGGTCTCTCATCTATTTAAGATTTCTTGATGGACAACATGATACTATTTTCTTTTAAATGTTGCTCTGTAAGAACATGGCTACTTATCTACATGAGTAGTCATGTGGCGCATCAACTTATTACGGTAAATGAAACATTTCCCACATGTCTTACACGAGTATGGTTTCTCACTTCTGTGAGTTCTCATGTGGTATGACAAATTAGAACTGTAAGTAAAACATTTCCCACATGTCTGACAAGAGTATGGTTTCTCACCTGTGTGACTTCTCATGTGTTGTAACAACTTATAATTTAGAGTATAACATTTCCCACATGTCTGACAAGAGTATGGTTTTTCACCTGTGTGAGCTCTCATGTGTTGCAACAAATTACAACTTTGAGTGAAATTTTTCCCACACATCTTACAAGAGTATGGTTTCTCACCTGTGTGAGTTCTCATGTGTTGTATCAAAGCAGAACTTTGACAAAAACATTTCCCACATGTCTTACAAGAGTATGGTTTCTCACCTGTGTGAGTTTTCATGTGACGCAAGAAATTAAAAGTTCGAATAAAACATTTCCCACATGTTTTACAAGAATACGGTTTCTCTCGTGTGTGAGATCTTGTATGAACAGTTAAGCTACTTCTGGCTTTAAACATTTTCCCACAGGTTTGACAGGGATACCGTTTCTCATCTATGTGGACTTTTTCATGCTTTCTAAGTGATGTTGGGTCCAAACATCTTTCTCCACAGGTCTGACATGAGTACAGCTTCTCAGCAGTGTGCTGAGTATTACAATGACTTTCTAAGAGAAAAGTCTCTTCTACGTTCTCATTGGTCTCCATCTGACACCCCCTTCTGGCTTCCTATCTGCACATCCCGTTGGTCCTGAGTCTTCAACCATGCTTCCCTCTAAATGTGAATGTTCATCTGCAGGAGAGGTGGAAGAGTTTGGTTCTGGATCATTGTGCTCATTTTCCTCATGAGCAGCAGGAAGTGAAAAGTCATCAGTTTCATCCTTCAGCAAAAGCTGCCCCCCTCCTGACTGGTGAGGACTTCCTCCTGTTCCTCTTTAATACGTGCAGACTCCGGTTGCTCCTGGTCCAGATCTGAGTGGGACTTCTGCTTGCAGAGCTGCTGCTCATCTTCAACATGGTTATTCAGCTTGGAGACATATTGATGTGGAGCCTCTGGAGGGATGAAGGGACAAATGACAAAGGTCAGGACAGCGGAGTGAAAGGACAGCCTTCACATAGAAAAATCACTCTTTTAGCTGAAATCATCCGATTTCAAACTACAGACCAATTTAGACCAATCGCTGCCTTCCATCATTTACATAATAGATACTTCTGGGTAGCCAAAAGTAATTGACCTATGGCTAAGCCACGCCCCCTGCACTCACTCGGACAAACAAACATTCGGTGACAGGCGCTATGTGACATCTCGGGAGATGACAGCTGTCAACACGGACAGCAGACGCGTGATCAGACAGAGTGATCGTGACAAGATAAATTAAAAACATAAAAACAATACAAACAAACAAAAAGAAATTGTTCAGAAGTCTTAAACTGGGAGTAGAAATCAGCCTGTGAATCTCTGAATGTGACTCGTGTCGCTCCCTCAGTTTCTTGCCCAAACTACCGCACGGCTGCTGTTGTTGTGCCAAAAAGTGATCATCTGACACAAACTGATCAAACAGCCACAGAAGCGGAGCAGTCTGGCTGCAGCTGGAAGCCAGAGGCGTGTCGTTATCGACGTTACTACACCACACCTGTACTACACGACAGCGTCTTATGTACCGTTACCACGTACCAAAACTAGCATGTTTAGCTAGCGTTAGCCAACTTAAACTAACGTTAGGGAAGGTAACTTCATATTTCTTTCAAGCAAAGTGACAACATGTTGCCTCGAATACGACGTTGCCTTACCTTAGAACAGATGTAGGCATCCTTGTTCATTTTATCCACGTTCAGTTGATGTTGTGGTCTGCCGCATAACTTTGGCTTGATGTGACTTGGTAAAAGGCAAAAAAAAAAATACGCCCTGTCACCCAGCCTCTCAGGATTCCTAGTATCGGAGTTGCATGTACCCCATGCACACGTTTGACCATTTTAAACTAAAAAGAACACATAAAAACAAACAAAAACGGACTAACTTCAATGCATTTCAATGGACGTTCAAGCAGAGAATGTCCGAGTGTATGGGATAGCTGTGCGCACTGTGATTGGCTCATCGCGTTTGGGGGCGTGGTTTAGCCATAGGTCAATTAAGGCCCCTGTCTTCCCACAGAAAAGTTTATTGTAGTTTAAAACTTCATCATTTCCCCCAAGAATCAGATTATATAAATTATAGACCAACAGCCATTTTCTACGGTGGCCCACAGGTGCAAATGTGCTTCAATGTGAAATGCTGCAGGAGCTTCTAGGGCAGCAGTGAGTTTTTGGTGGGAAGTTTGTGCAACATGGTTGCAGGGAACGAATCTACATCATAGGTCTGGACGATATAGA